>JAJNBT010060247.1:0-31806 GCA_028455955.1 Notopais sp. p TS-2021 | reverse complement strand
GTCGATGGCGCGATATTCTTGCTAACTTTGTGACCATATCCCATAGCTGAATAGACCAATTTAGGCTAGTCGAATAGCAGCTATTTTTGTTTCTAGCATTAGTGTTGTTTTTGCGTACTCGAGTGTGTATATTCTTATTCACCTACCAAAAATTATCGGCGCTAAACTAATGCTTAAGAATCTTGTTACTAAATCAGCTTTTTCGCGCCGCGCTGGTGTAGCGATTGCGACAACAGTAAAAAATTTGAAAGGGAAGCTTTCAGAAGCGCTAGTAAACGGTAAAATTGACTTAGACCATCCAATCGCAATCGAATATTTACGAAAACACGCTGTTCGCGCTTCAACAGAACTAAAATCAAACGATAATCAAGATGTGCATGAACATGTGCATGCTGAAAAAAATCCGACTAAGCTCGATTACGCCGACCACATCAATAAATTAGCTGATATGAGCTTGCGCGATTTGATTCGAAACTATGGTACCGACTGTCAATTTTACGATTGGCTGAAAGCGCTAAAAATCATTGAGGACATTGAGACTAAACAATTGACTAATTCAACTACAAAATCGGATTTGATTAGTCGTGATATCGTGAAATTGACAGTGCTTGATAATGTCGAAACAGCTCATAGAAGATTGCTAACTGATGGCGCTAAGGCCATGGCCGTACGTACTAAAGCACTCTGTGATTCGGGTTCTGAAGTTATTGAAATTGAACAGTATTTGTCTAGTGCTATATCGAAGTTCATCAAAAATTTAAAGAAGAAAATGATCAAGCACATTAAATCAAATAGGAGCTGAGAATGCAGAATATTAATAGCCTGGGTAGTGAGTGGTTGATATCTGCAATTGATGATTTGACAGATCACATTGATCGAATCACGCCCGTTGATTTTAACGAATCCCATCGCTATTTGCCTGAGTCTGTCACTTCTATACCTGGCCCACTGAGCTATGATGTAAACCCGTTCATGCGTGAAATTGTTGACTGCTTTGATGTTAATAATGACGTGCGAGAAGTTTCTTTAAAAAAGGGCGCACAGATCACTTACACAACAGTACTAGAATCTGGGTTATTATATCTTATGGCGTACGTTAAAACGTGCCCCATCATGTATGTGACTGCAGACAAAGAACTGGCTAATTCTCGTATAGAAAACAACATTTTACCTATGCTTGCGCAGTCTGGTTTTTCGGATATTATTCGTTCGAGTGATGATGGCAACTTGAGAAAAACGGGGAAAACTATGCAACATCTTCAGTTTGAAGGTGGTGGTTTTCTTATACCTGCTGGCGCACAGAACGCAAATAAGATGCGTGATCGATCGATGTTAGTAGTACTGAAAGATGAGATAGACGCGTGGCCATTGACAGTTGGCAAAGACGGCGACCCCGATGCGCTTACCGATGCGCGTTGCCAAGGATTCTGGGACCGTCGGAAGATTTTTAGGGGTTCAACGCCAACAATTAAAGGCATATCAAAAATAGAGGCCGCTTATAAACGAGGTGATCAACGGAAGTATCGAGTTTTATGCCAATCTTGCAACGCACCGCAACACCTTGTCTGGAAAACTGTTGACAAGGATAGTGGAATTATCGGCGGGTTTATATGGGAAACTGAAGGCGGGATATTGATTCCAGAATCGGTTCATTATGCGTGTCAATTTTGCGGCCACGCGCACTATGAGCATCACAAAGAAAAGCTTTTTTCAGAGAAGCATGGCGCACACTGGAAACCAACTGCTGCATCATCAGAGCGCGGTGTGCGTTCTTATCACCTGCCCGCACTTTATTCTCCGCTCGGCATGGCGCCATGGTCAAGTCTTGTCATAAAGTATCTAAAATCGTATGACCAAAAAACACAGAAAGTGACTGATTTAGCCGCTTACCAAGTTTTCTACAATAATATTCTGGCAGAACCGTTTGATGTTTCAGATAGACGCGTAAAATTTACTAAAGTGCTACAGCACAAAGTTGACTATCGACTTGGCGTTATTCCAACCGATTTTGCAGTAAAACACTCAGAAGGACCCATTGAGCTACTTTTTTGTTGTGTTGACGTGCATAGGTCTAATCTTGCTGTCAGCATCGTTGGTTTTACTGCATCGCGTTGTGTTTATTTAATTGACTACAATCGAATGTATGCAAAATTTGGCGATTGTAGTAATTTAGAGGACCCGGTGTGGGCTAAATTAACTGATATCATTTATGATAAGAAGTACTTAGATAATCATGGCCGTGAGTATAAAATAGCTTGCACGTTAATTGATTCGGGCTTTATCAATGACGTGGTTATTAGCTATTGCAGTAATTTCGAATTTGGGGTATATCCGATCCGCGGCAGGCAGCGCGCAGCAAAAAATCAAAAAGTTATCGAATTTGAGTCATCAGTTACTAAAATTGGGGTATTGTGTTATAGTATATCTGTGGATCACTACAAAGATAGGCTTGAATACTCGCTATCAAAAACGTGGTCTGTGGATGATGGCGAGCCACAACCACAATTTCATTTTAACGCGCCGTTTGACACGACAGATGCACAGTTGCGTGAGCTTACAGTAGAGTATAAACGGTCACATGTCGACTCAACTACAGGTGTAAAAACCTACGCGTGGTATCGCCCTGCCAACGCTAATAATGAGCTTTTTGACTTATTAGTTTATAGCCACGCATGTTTAGAGATTGTCGCTTATACTTCATGCATTGAAGCGTGGCAGTTAACAACTGTTGAATGGCCACGATTTTGGGACCATTTAAAAGCTGGTGGTAGTTTAGCTCTCCCCATCCTAAAATGCGGCAGCTAGTAGCGAGATTAACGATGGCAACGTGTTATACGAGCATGCTACAACAGATTCAAGATAGTGTACTGCAACAGATCATTGCAGCCAATGACGCTGCCTTGGCTTTGACAACGGGCGCTATTAATGAGTACACTTTTGACAGCGGTCAGTCTCGTCAGACAGTAAAAAAATTAGACATTGATAAACTCAATGCATATATCGACAGTCTAATGAATAGATATCAACAAATATGTAACCAACTCAACGGCGGCGGAGTATTTCACGCGCGGCCAGCATTTTGATGTCTTTTTTTAATTGAGGTTACTTGTGCGTTCTGTGCTGAATTTTTTCAAGAAAAAAGATCCCCCAGCAGCCGCGCCTGTAACAGCATCGTGCGGCTACTCGCCTGGTTACGCCCCCACTGTGCGGAAAAATTTTACTGGCACTAAATTTGCTGGTGGATTCGGGCTCACTGAGCTATTAACAATAGACTATTGGACGCTACGCGCGCGATCAGTTCAATTATTTGAGACTAATCTGTACGCACGCGGAATTATCAGGCGTTTGTTAACTAACGAGATAAACACAGGCTTAACACCCGACGTTTGCCCCGACGAAGAAATTTTGGGGCTAGAACCTGGATCATTAAATGACTGGGGTGATGACGTAGAGAAGCGTTTTGCAATTTGGGCAGGAAATCCGCTAGCTTGTGATTATCGTGAGCAATCCACGTTTGGTGAGTTGCAATTGATGATGCGGATGGAAGCGTTGATAGGCGGCGACGTGTTAGTTGTTTTACGTGACTCACGAGTCACGGGATTGCCCAGGATTCAACTTATCAATGCTAACGCAATCAGGACGCCTTTTGGTGAAAATAGCCGCCCTGCATCGGCTAGCAATAAAATTTTGCAGGGCGTAGAAATTGATAAAAGAGGACGGCATTTAGCCTATTGGGTTTTACAAGTTGACCGAACGTATCGACGCATTGCAGCGTATGGCGCGCGGACAGGTAGAAAAATCGCATGGCTCGTGTATGGAACAGAGAAACGTGCAGATGAAGTGCGTGGACAACCAATATTATCATTAGTAATACAATCGTTGCGTGAAATAGATAGATATCGTGATGCAGCGCAACGAAAAGCGGTCATCAATTCGTTACTAGCGATGTACGTTAAGAAAACAGAAGACAAACCTAGTTCTTTGTCATTATCGAACGGGGCTGTTAGACAAGACACAATTGGGCTACAATCAGCAGACGGTGAGCCAAGATCATTTGCTATTAATGAGTTCTTGCCAGGTATCGCGATAGAGACGTTACAAACAGGCGAGGACATTGTACAGATAGGCGGGGAAGGTACTGATATAAATTTTGCCGATTTTGAAGCGTCAGTAATAAATGGGGTTGCATGGGCACTTGAAATGCCGCCAGAAATTGCTACACTGGGGTTTGCTAGTAACTATTCTGCTAGTCAAGCTGCAATAAATGAATTCAAGATATACTTGAATAGGATATGGGGCAAGATGGCAGATGGTTTGTGTCGCCCTGTTTATATCGATTGGCTAATATCAAAAATTTTGCTAGATGATATCGAAGCCCCAGGTTTACTAGACGCCTGGGGTGACCCAAAGGCGCTAGATACGTTCGGAGCATGGACCGCATCAGATTGGTACGGCTCAATAAAACCGTCAACAGATATGCGTAAGCAGGCGCAAGCTAGCCAAATTTTAGTTAATGAAGGCTGGTCAACGAATGCACGTGAAGCTCGAGTCACGACAGGAACTAAATTTACTAAAAACATAAAACGTTTACAGCGAGAAAATCAGTTGAAAGCTGAAGCTGCACGTCCACTTGCTGAATTTAAGAACGAATTTGGATCAGATGTCGGTGATTTTTCTGATTCGTTAGTTGATGAGGATAATTGATAATGAGTCGTATCACGGTTACGCTTACTGAAAATTGGCAATTATTGTCTTCAGTAGAAGCAACTTTCACTATACAGAAATCTGATGGCACTGTTTTAGTCAATGAAACGGCTAGCGATGTAAATGCTAATCGTGACGTTTTCAAAGTCAATGCACAAATTAGACAAACAGAAGCCAAAACAACATACATGCGTGTGTTATCGCCAGAGCAGAATGTTGATGTATTAGTAGATACCTTAGGTGCGTAATGATTGTAATTCTCAATAATTTAATGTACTTAGTCGGGGGTGCGTTGTGCAGCGGCGGCGGCGGTGGTGGCAGTCACGTTCCGGTACAAGAAAATGGTATTACTGTTGTTCCCAATCCAACAGCTATTAATTTTTTAGGCAGCGGTGTTTCAGTTGTAAATAATTCTAATATAGCTGATATAACGGTTCCTGGCGGGGGTGGCGGAGTAAGTCCTGGCGCACCTAATTTATCAGTACAATTCAATAACGGTGGCGTTTTTGGTGGGAACAGCAATTTTGTTTTTGATGCTACTTTACAAAATCTTGTTGGCCATAATTTTGTCGGTTCACAATCAACATTAGGCTCTTCATTATCGCAAACATTTAACCCGCGCGCTTCTTTAGAATTAACTGATGCTAACAAAACACTACTATTAAATAAATTTGATGACACTGAAGAGCTGCAATTAATAGTTGATCCAAATTTTACTGGCGGCATGATATGGTTTAATACCTCACACAATAGGCATAGAGTACAACGCCCAGGTTTTCCGAACAATAGCGCATCACTGGCAACTTTATTTGATGGGGTTGCAACGTTACAAGGTAATGTTTCTGTACAACCCATGTCGATTGCGTTGAATTTTACGGGTGCGGGCGTAACAGTAACTAACGATATTGTCGGTTTACAGCAAGTTTTGATTGACATCCCTGGGGGTACTGGCGGAAGTCCAGGGGGCTCAGATACACAGCTGCAATTTAATGACGCGACAAATTTCGGTGGCATTCCAGGCGCTACATATAATAAAGTCACTCAACAATTAGTCATTGGTGATGAAATGGGTGCGGCAATAATTTACGATGCGGTAGCGGGCTCAATCACATTACAGAACGTTCAAATTAATGATAGCGTTGGCACAAATTTAATTGTGAATGGCGCGGATTTTTCAGTTGTTGACGGTTCAGTATCAAAAGAAATCCATGTGTCGCTAGATTCAGAGCCACCTGTTTTGATGATGCTGGAAAACACTACGGATTACGTTGTTTTGAACACCCATGTCGATTCAGCTAGCTATTTGTTAGACAATAACAACAATTTTATCGATGATGGTTTTGGTAACTCAATAGTAATTGATTAAAAATAGGTACTTATTATGTCGAATGTTAATTTAAAGGATATGACATTAACTGCAACACCCGGGCAAGAAGGAACATTTGGTGCGTTTGATGCCGCTGGCACTAACATGGGCACTATGCGTACGCCTACACCATTACCGTCTGCTGATCCACTTACAGTCACTTCGATAGAGTTCGTTGAAAATGCAGTCTCTGGCGCAGGCTCGCATAGTTCTGGATTTATTAATGATGCGTTTGTCTCGCCATCATTAACTATTAATTATAGAAATGAGATAAATCCAAGCAACGCTTTCGGTATTTTAGACAGTTGTCCTAGTTTTACATTACCGCCATCAATAAACTATACCAATATTTCAATGCACAGTCTTACTCAAACACTATTAGAAGTTAGTGCTATTGATTTAGTAGGTTTATTTCCGAAGGACGTAGTTTATATTGTCGGGTCGTCATCTATTGAGCAGTGGCTAAGCGGTCGAGTAATTCATATTGACGAAGTTTTAGTGAATGGCATTGTTATCTCTGTCCCCTTTTCTAGCAATACGATACCTACGGGAACATTTAAAAAACTAAGCTCAACTGCCTTCAATACCCCTACAGCTATCAATGCTAGCGTTGATTTAGCAGTAATTGGCGGGGATGATTTAGCAGACGGGTATTTAGGTACTTCTGGTACGTATAACAGCGTTGTCGGCCCAGGTCCGAATGTATATGAAGCCGATTTTGTCAACACTGGTGGTTTTCAACAAGATTTGTCTAATTTTATTCGTCTCACTAGTGTCGGCGGTTCGTATGACGGTATTTTCCCGTTTGTTTTGAATCCTGATGGGATATCAGTAAGAATAGAAGTGCCGTTCACGGGCACAGATAGCGGAACTTATGAATACGTTTTGTTTACGCCAACAATTACGGTAACGTCGGAAGATGCGTTTGCTGGATTGTTAGACTGGGCTTTAGAGTTTGAATCCGTTTTAGATGTGGGTACTGTTACAGCACAGATAGCACTATTTAAACGGCCCTCAGGTTCGTTGACTTTTTCGTTAATACCTGCCAGCGTAAAACGACTTTTTTTGTATACGTCATCATTCATGGGGAATAGGAACCTATACAATACCATTCTTGATTTTATGAATACAAACGATCAGTATATTTTGTGTGTTACTTGTGACACGCCGACACCTAGCAGTGTACAGTTTCAAAACTATAGCTTGTTAATGAAGAGTTAACTATGAGCATAAATCAACTATCAGATATTGTGTTACCGAATGGCGCAAATCCACTTTTAGAGGGCGGCACTTCACTGGACGGCGGTGGCGTTCCCTTTAAAAACGTGGTCACTGAGGCTACAGGCGATGCGACAGACGTTGTTAACCGCGGTTTTGCTGAAGGGCTTATTGTAACACAATCACCGTCAATTTATTTATTGACAAACAGAACTGATGTGTACTTAAATCAACCCGCATACATTCAAAGTGCGCATTTTATTCTTGTTGTGCCTATCAGCTCGTTAGTTGTACAACCAAAATCTGATGCTGTTAATTTTTCTAATAGCAATAGCTTTAGCGCTAACATGAGTGTGACGTATAACGGTGTAAATCCTGGACTTTTTAATATTTACGCTGAGTGTCAAACAGATACTGTTGGCGGTACCCCAGGCAATGATGAGATTTCTATAGGGCTTTATATTATAAGATCAGGAGTGCCAAGTACTCTACCGATAAACGACAGCTTTAGCGTTTCAACATCTAATGGCACCTCGACATTTAAAAGAACGATGGAATGGATGATTGATTTAAATAATGGCGATACCGTTATGCTAGGTGCGCTGAATAATAGTAATGATAATACTATGGTAACTCGCAATCCGATGATGCGCATAACTGAAATACACTAAGGTGCTTTTATGATTGATGATATTCAATACGCGCTTCAAATATTAGATTTGGCAACGCGGGACGGTAACAATAATCAACATCCCGCTTATTCTACAGCATTCAAGACGCTAACAGATTATCTAGCGGAATTGATTAAAAAAACCGAAATGGTTAGTGATAAAAAATGAGGTCGATATGTGGCTATTAGATGATAAGACGCGTGTTAAGTTAGACAAAATTTTTTCATCACTAGAATACAAAACGTACTCAAGTGACGAGGCATTATCTAAGTACAATGCGTCAGAAAATAGGGCCGATTTTTCTAGCGGAGTAACTATTGACGGAACTACGGCGATTATTGACGTTAGCGGTGTTTTAACTAAAGAACCCGATTTTTTCATGCGCCTTTTTGGTATTCAAAACGTTACTTATAGCGAAATTAAAGAAGACATAAATACAACGGTTGCTGATGATAATATATCAGACATAACTTTTAATATTGATAGCCCAGGCGGCGAGGTCGCTGGACTTTTTGACATCATGGACGCTATCGCTGATATAGAAAAGCCCACGCGTGCAGTAGTAAGTGGCCTAGCGGCGTCGGCGGCTTACGGAATTGCATCGGCTACCGATACAATTGCAGCAGTAAGTCCTTATGCGGAATTTGGTAGCATAGGTGTTTTAACTAGTTTTTATTCTGATGATACTCGCGTTAATATTACGAGCTCAAAAGCACCTAAAAAAGGGCCAGATCCTAAAACTAAGGATGGGCTGGCAATAATACAATCGGATTTAGATGACCTACACGATCGTTTTGTTAGTTTAATCGCGCGAGGCCGCAATTTATCGTCCGATGCAATTAATGAGAATTTTGGAAAAGGAGCAACTTTTTTTGCAGACAAAGCATTGCAAAACAGGATGATAGATAGTATAGTCGATAAAGATAGTTTTAGTTTAACTAGCTCGAGTACTGTTGTTGATAGTTTAAAAGAAACTAATAAACCAATTTTAGAGACAAACGCTATGAGTGATACTAATATTAGTGATATTGATTTGGACGTGATAAAATCACAGCATCCTACTGTGTATAACGCTATTAAAGCTGAGGGCGTTGCAGCTGAGCGCACTCGTGTATTAGCACATTTACGCGCTGCAAAAGCGTCTAATGCGTATGATGTTGCTATTGACGCGGTTGATAAAGGTGATGATTTTAGCGCTGAAAAAACACTACAGTATATTGCGGCGGCTAAAAAATCTGATGTCGTATCAGATCGATTAAAAGATGACGTTGGCGTATCAGCGTTAGACGTTTCTACTGAACCAGCTAATGACAAACAAGCTTTTTATGGCCGCGTTATGTCGTTAGCTAAAAAACAATTAAGAGTAAAATAATAGAGGAATGACACTGTGTCTAATATCGAGATTACTAATACTGATTTAACGTCTATTATAGTTTTCAATCCACTATTTGAATCTAATTTAGTGCATGGTAGTGTACAGTATCCAAACGGCCTACTCTTAGCACGACTAACGTCGGACGGTCATTTAGCTGCATATGTTGATGGTGGAGCTGATGGCTCTGGAGTACCTCTTGCAGTAAAAACTCAGGATATTACTATTGCACTAACAGCCTTATCTCCGATTCAAGCGTTGATCGGTGGGCAGGTGCGCTCTAATAAACTGTTAGTTTGGGATGGCGGAGTGCCTCGTGCTATTCATCAAGTCGAGATCGATGCATTAAGAAGCTACGGTATTTTTGCGCTGGATTCTGTACAAATTTCTGAATTTGATAATCAATAATATTATTAATAAATTAGAGGACTAGACATGGCTATTGAGTCGGTTAGAGTAGGGTGGCTTGAGTTATTTACTCAAATGCGGAGCCCAACGGGTTTTTTAACGCGTTTGTTTAAGCCCAATCCAGGTTCTATGAATGGAATCGCTGGCGATGATAGCGGTGCTGATAAAGTGGCTATTGATATTCAGCGCTACGGTGAAGACGTCGCTATTGTAGTGACTAAATGTACGGGCCCGAATCTTAACGATTTTGAAACTCTCACAACAAAAGAGTTCACACCGCCCGCTTATAGCGAAGGCATTGCGTTAGACGTTTGCTCACTATTAAACCGCATGGCAGGTGTTGACCCATTTTCTGCAGCTAGTGAACGTTTTTCAGCTCAATTAGTAAGTAAAATGGCTCGCGGGTTTAATTTATTAGATTATAAAATAACTCGAGCAGTTCAAATACAAGCCGCACAAATTTTGCAAACTGGCTTTTTATTGCTTACTGATGAGAACGGCGATGTACTTTACACTTTAGATTTTCAACCGAAAGCGACTCACTTCCCCACCTCGGCAATACCGTGGGGTAGTGCTGGTGAAGATCCGTTAGGCGATTTGTCTAGTTTGAATGATGTTGTCATAGCAGATGGACAAGTTGAGCCCAACATGTTGATTATGGGTTCTGTCGCGTTTGCTAATTTTCAAAAAAATGCTGATGTTCAAGCACTTTTAGACAATCGTAGGATTACAATTGGTGAGATTGCGCCACAATTTGCTGGCTCGGGCGCCGTGTTGCGGTCATCTTCTATCTGGATTGGTAGTTCTGAGTTTTCGATATGGACGTATGCTGAGACATATAAAGATCCAGTGTCAGGACTCCCAACACCCTATGTTGAGCCAACCCGAGTAATTTTGCTGTCTTCTTCTACGCGTCTTGATATGACGTCAGCCGCAGTTCCACCACCGATTAGTATTGATCCAGCAGTTGAGAACCTACTCCCAACCGGGTTACTTTCTGAAGACCTAGGTTTTAATTACACGCCAAATATTTGGCTTAGTGAAGATCATGAGCAAGTAAAAGGTAAACTATCAGCCCGTCCGCTGTTGATTCCTGTGCAAATAGATGGCTATGGTTGTTTACAAACCTCATAATTTAGGAGCTTTTATGCAATATTTTGTAGTGAAAGGGAAAAGTTTAACGACTCGCCGCGGAATAAAAAACGGTGGTGACGAAGTTATTGAGTCTGATTTCGGTGCTGATAGTGATTCTCGATTAGCGTTTTTAGCTGAACGCGGGTATATCACTAGCGAATCAAAAGTTGATAGCAAGAAAACCGTCGAAAATAAAAAGGCAGTAAAACCTAAGTAATGGGTTTACGAGCAATAGCCGAAGCTGATTTAGCTACTACGTTAGAAGACGATATTTTTGGGTTTGGATGGCCTATCAATATCACTAGTCCGTCGGGTGTTTCTGAAGCGTTTATAGCGTCATCATCAGATATAGCGTTAGCTGTTGACGCTGATACAGGACAAGTCGTATCGGGAAGACAGGCGCATTGTACAGTTCGATTGTCGAGCTTATATGCCGCTGGTTTTTCTATTCCGAGCGGTATATCAGATACGACAGTAAGGCCCTGGATTGTTACGTTTAATGACATAAATTCATTGCCTTATACGTTTTCTGTCGTACAGTCCAATCCCGACCGTGCGCTTGGTGTAGTAGTGCTATTGTTAGAATCTTATCAACTA
Organism: Notopais sp. p TS-2021; assembly: GCA_028455955.1. Lineage (NCBI taxonomy): Eukaryota > Metazoa > Arthropoda > Malacostraca > Isopoda > Munnopsidae > Notopais > Notopais sp. p TS-2021. The sequence goes on along the minus strand of JAJNBT010060247.1, from coordinate 20,336 downwards.
TGACTATTCCAGCACTCATAGACAAGCAAGACTCTTTTGAAATTGTACGCGATAAAATAGCACAGATACTTGCTGATGAAACCGCATCACAACAAGCTCTAGCGGTAATAGCGGGCAAAGATCCTGAATTGTGGAAGTTGAGAATTTTTACTGAACGCTCAAGTGCGTTTGAACAGTTTTTGAATGCTCCTGTGCTCGATGATAGTCCTTTAGTCAATGTCTGGTACGATAATTCTTTATTTAATTTATCAGCCAGTGATGTCATAAAGCGGCAAAAATCAGAATCGAGTTATAATATTGATTGTTACGGATACGGTATAAGCCAAGCCGATGGACTAGGTCATTTAAGCGGCGATGAAGTTGCAGCATTAAATGTGCAGCGGGCAATACGACTAGTAAGAAATATTTTGATGGCATCACAATACACGTATTTAGATTTACGCGGATTAGTCTGGGGACGGTGGCCAGAGTCAATAACGGTGTTCCAACCCCAATTTGATAGCGCGCCTGTTCAAAATATCGTGGCAGCAAGAATTGTTTTTAGTGTTTCGTTTAACGAGCTTAGTCCTCAATCTGAGCCGACTGAATTAGAGCAAGTGGCTATTGATATTAATCGCGCAGAAGATGGCCAGGTTATAGCGCAATTAGAATACGATTATACATAAGAGGCTAAGATGGCGATATCAACGGCAATAGATCCTACCGCAGCGGCTAGCGTTGTTGGTATTCAAGTACAGTTTCAAGACTTGCGCGCCGCCAGCACAGCGTTGTTATCGCAGCGCGTTGCGATCGTAGGCCAAGGCGCGACATTCTCAGTTTATAGTTTAGACAAATTGCAGATAACCAGCGCAGTTCAAGCAGGCACCGTGTATGGTTTCGGTTCACCTATTCATTTAGCGGCTCTTCAATTATTGCCGAGTAATGGTGATGGTGTTGGCACTATTCCTGTTACTGTATACCCGCTTGAAGATGCACCCACTAGCGTGCAGGCGGTGGGTGACATAACGTTTTCGGGAACTCAAATAGTAGACGCTAGCTATAGGGTATTAATTAATAACATTTTGTCTGAAGAGTTCGTAATCGCAGTTGGCGACATAGGGCCTGATATTGCGGCTGCAATTACGCATGCAATTAATTCATCACTGAGCGTACCAGTAGCCGCTTTCGACAATACTAATCACGTAGCTTTAGAATCAAAATGGCAGGGCGAAAGCGCTAACGATATTGTTTTTTCAGTCATTGGCTCAACAACAGCAGGAACAGTGTTTGCGACAACGCAACTTACTGGCGGTTTAGTCAATCCCGATATCGATCCTGTTTTGACTCAAGTGGGCGATATTTGGGAAACGTTATTTTTAAATTGTCTTAATGTTAGCGACACTGTCACCCTCAATAAATTCCAGACGTTTGGTGAAGGTCGCTGGGGTGCATTAACTAAGAAACCATGCATGGTGTTTTCTGGTCAAACTATTGCAGATGCAACAACTGCTAGCACAATTTCTGATAGTCGTGAGCTTGATAGAATTAATGCACAGTTAGTTGCGCCAGGATGCGATAATCTACCTTTTGTTGTCGCAGCACGTGAATTAGCGCGTATAGCAGTAGTTGCCAATAGTAATCCACCAGTCAACTATCAAAAACAACTCGCTAATCTTTTGGTGCCTGGTGAGGACAGCGAGCAATGGGATTATAATACGCAAGATTTTGCAGTGAAGCGTGGCAGCTCAACAACTACAGTCACTAATAACATTATTGCGCTATCCGATATAATAACTTTTTACCATCCTTTTGGCGATACCAACCCCGCATATCGTTATGTTGTAGATATCGTAAAAATTAGCAATGCTGTGTACAACACTAACTTGATTTTTGATACCGCAGAATGGGCTGGAGCGCCTCTTTTACCCGATGGCTCACCAACCTCTAACCCAGCTGCTAAAACTCCATCAGACGCCAAGACGGTGTTATCAGCGATGCTTGATGGGCTTTCAGACGCTGCTATTATTTCTAACGTTACTGCCGCTAAGGAATCAATAGTTGCTGAAATAAGTTCATTAAATCCTAAGCGGCTAGATATATCGTACACGATTCAATTAGTTGGCAACCTCAATATTATTTCTATTGATTTGAATTTTGGCTTTTTCTTTGGCGCATAGTATAAATATCGTAAAGGTGACTTATGACAGCAATTGGCGGTAGTATTGAATCAGTTACAATAAATGGTAGACGATTTCCTGTTGCCGCTGATGTAGATTCTAGTAGAATTCTAGGGGGCTTTCAACAAACTTCTGAGCCAAATGGGGATGGAACTTCGCGGATATTAAAAGTAAGACTTTCGCCCGCGATTAGCGATATTCCGATAGTTATTGATGATGCTAGGTCGGACCAAGATTTTTTGACCGACATAACTGAACTAAACGACTTTGTGCCGATCGCGGTTACTTACGCATCAGGTATAACCTATCAAGGTCGAGCTCAAATAGGCGGCGATTGGTCATATAGTAGTGCTAATTCAACAGCTACAATAAGTCTTGTTGGTACTGGAAAATTCACACAACAATAGTAATATTATGGAGGAGGAATGGTTGACTTTAAAGTAGATTTTGAAACGGCTGAGAAAGAGTTTAATATTTTTATCGACGAGATGAACATTTTAATTGATGTTGAAAGTTTAGATGCAGATGAGTTGTCGGCTTATAATAAACAAAAAGGGCGTCTTGTCAAAGCGATTCAACGCGGAGATTTAATTTTCAATTCAGATGGCGAAGCCGTTTTAACACCATCACACAAAAGGTCTAAATATTCTAGCGCTATTACTTTTCATGAGCGCACAGGTGCCGATATGATGGCGATGGATGGTAAAAAACTTAATCGCGATGTTGCGAAAACTTACGCTATTTTAGCCTCGATGTGCAAAGTAAACGCATCTGTCTTTGCCGATTTAGCGGGTTATGATATCAAAGTTTGCGAAGCGATTTTTGCGTTTTTAATGGATTAGTCTGTGATACGCTAGTGCGGTACGGTGAATCTCGTATGCTCACTGAAGCGGAGGGGGGGAATTACGGACCACGAGTTTATTCAGAAATGCTCCTCCAGATTTGCAGAGATTACTCAAGTTTGCCAGATCCCAGGACTTTAAAAGTTCGCGAGATAAAATTTTTCTATAATGCTATTCGTAGTGAGCTAGAGCAGCAAAGTTCGAGGTAACTATGGCGCGCAGGTTTAGTGTAGAAGCTGTTTTCAATGGCGTTGATCGGTTAACAAAGCCTATTACTCGCATGCAAAATTCTGTCGGTAAATTTACGCGTTCATTAGAACGAGGTTTACGCTCGGCAAGTAGAAAGTTAGGTGTTTTAATAGGTGGTTTTTGGCGCGGAGCTAAGACAGTTGCAAAATTTGGCATAGCTATTTTTGCTGCTGTGGGAGCTGCTACTGTAATTGCGGTTAATAAATTAGCTGATGCAGCGGATAAATTAGCTAAACAATCAGCACGCTTACAATTCCCTATCGAAGAACTTCAACAATGGCGTTTTGTTGCAGAACAATCTGGAGTTAGTGTAGAATTGCTTGATACCTCGCTCGACTCGTTTACAAATAGATTGGGACAATTGCGGGGTGGCATGGGCCAGCTAGTTTCTGGTTTACGTAAAATCGATAATGAACTGTTAAGGCAATTATCAACTACTGATAGTGTAGCCGACGCTTTTGAACTGTTTATTAATGCAATAGCGGATACTGATTCCGCAACGAAAAAAGCGGCTATCGCTTATGCAGGTTTTGGAAAAGCGGGCCTTAAGTTAGTTAGCATTGCTGATAGTGGCGCGGCGGCAATAAAAAGACTACGTCTTGAGCAGATAGAAAATGGTATAATTACTAAAGAGCAAGCTGAAAATGCTGAGGCCTATAATGACTCGGTGAACAGTTTAAAAAGGACTATCATTGGAACTATTCAACAAGCTCTTTTGCCCGTGTTACCCGTATTAACAGAGTTGGCAAAAAAATTCAGGATGTTCATACTCAATAATAAAGAGCTTCTTAAGTTAAAAATTCAAGACTTCTTCATAAAAATAGGCACCGCATTAGAGAACTTAGGAACTAAAATAGCCGCATATAATAGAGAAAATAACCTTTTTGATAATTTAGTAAAAACGATCCAGGCAATGGTTAACTTTATAAAGTTTTTAAGTGATAACAGCAGAGCTATAGTGAAATGGGGCGCAGTTATTATTGGGCTTTCTATTGCTTTAAAGGCTCTCGCGGTAGTAATTGGTATCGTTAACTTAGTTATGTCTTTGAATCCCGTAGCAGCCATCATACTCGCGTTTATTGCACTGGTAGCCGCTGTGATTAGCTTAATAAAATGGTTTAGTAAGCTTAATAGTAATTTTAAAGCTACGAGCAATACGGGGGTGGGGCATTTTGGCGCTATTATTAATAAGTTCAATGTTTTAATTTCACGCATTAAGTTAGGAATAAGATGGCTTGGAAAACTAGCGACGTCATTTAAGAGTCTTATTCCTGATTTTGATATTTTTAGCCGACTCGGTGGGTTTTTTAGTAGATCATCAGATGACAATGCAGCTACTTCTGAAGCCCCCGCAGCGCATAGCGTTCTCAGCCCCCAGGACCGCGTATCTCGGCAGATCATAGAGAGCACCAACAATACCAATTCACAAGCAGAGTTAACTATACGCGATGATACAGGCCGCACAGAGGTTACTAAAGGACCCATCCCCCATGGCATCTTTTTGCAATCAAGCGGGGCTTTTTAATGAGCTGGCAAGACAGGATACAAGAAGCTGTATACACATCATCTAGCAGTCGTCGCTTAGTACTCACGTACGAAGACGTTAGAAAAGAGTTTACAAAAAAAGGTACCGCTTTTGAATTTCGCGGTGATGATAACACGTACGTTCAAGAGAGCGGCATAAGCAGTAACCGCTATCCGTTGCGTGTGTTTTTTTCTGGCCCTGATTACGATATTGAAGCTAATCTATTCGAGTCAATACTTTCAGAGCCAGGCATTGGAAAACTAGACCATCCCATATACGGTACTATTAATGTTGTGCCTTTTGGCCGAATCATAAGACGTGATGACTTAAAAACAGCGGCTAACCAAGCAATTTTTGAAGTGGTTTTTTGGGAATCGATTGGCGTCCTATACCCGCAGTCAAATACTAATCCCAGCAGTGAAGTAATATCATCAGTTGATGATTATAATTTAGCAGTTAGCGAAGAATTTGGCGAAGTTATTGACGTCGATTCTGTAACTAGTCAAGTCAATTTTAAAAATGACTACATAGAATTATTAGATTCAGCACAAGAAGTATTACAACCGATCTCGGACACGCAGAGTGATGTTGAGCAGCAGTTTAATGCGATATACATGTCGATAAATAATGGCATAGATATACTTGTTGGGCAACCTGTCAATTTAGCATTTCAAACGGCGTTACTCATACAAAGCCCAGCCCGCGCTTTGACTTCTATTACAGCGCGATTAAATGCTTACAGTGATTTATCGAATTCTATAATAACGGGTAGTGGTGCAGTAGTAGAGCCAAGCCTGGGCGACAATAGCTCAAATATTTTTCATACCAATAATCTGTACGCGTCATCGTATGTGACGGGTGCTATTTTATCATCGGTTAACAATGAGTTTATTACTAAAAGTGACGCTCTTGCTGCTGCCGATGCTATCATTGAGCAGTTCTCAGACGTAGCGGCATGGCAAGATGCTAATTATGAAGTATTAGGTGAAATCGATACAGGAGCATCATATCAACAACTACAAAATGCTGTTGCAATATGCACTGGGTTTTTAGTCGAGATATCGTTTTCATTAGAACAAGAACGGAGCATTATTACTGATAGCCCCCGCACGATTATTGATTTATCAGCTGAGTTGTATGGTGATATAGAAGATAAATTGAGTTTTTTAATATCAACTAACAATTTTTCGGGTTCTGAATTGTTACAAGTACCACGAGGTCGTGAAATTGTCTACTACGTATAGAGTTCGAGACAATGACACGTTTGATAGTATCTCACGAGTAAGCTATGGAACTGAAGTTCATAGCAGTTTAGTATCCGATGCGAACCCTGGAGTTTTAGAGCCGTTATTAGCTGGCACAGATATTGTAATCCCTGTTTTAGTTAATGCGCCGAAAAATTTAACTACTAAGATAGATGCTCCTGCTAATAAAATAACGGTTGTTATTGATGATGAAACTTTTACTGAATGGCAAACAGCGCGGCTTTTCTCTGCAATAGACTCTTTAGCTACTGTAACGATAACCGCACCTTTTGACGAGGCCAACACTAAATTAGTCGATATTTTTAGACCCTATTCATATAAAAAAGTTCAGATTTTTTCTGGTTCTGATGAATATTTTACAGGAACTATTATAAACCAAGTACCACAAGTATCGGATAGCATACAAACGATAACAGTAGCCGCATATTCAACGCCTGGTGTTTTGACTGATTGTAATGTACCAGGGAGTTCTTACGCTGCTGGTGAAGGGGTTCTTGAGTTTAACGATCAAGACATACTAGAGATAGCAGAAGCTCTTTGCCGTCCTTTCGGCATAAATGTCGTAGCTAACGTGAATGTTGGTGCGGCTTTCGATAGAGAGTCTATATCATCTACTGATACTATTTTTGATTTTTTAGTTGGCTTGTGTAAACAGAGAAACTTAGTATTAACTAATACAACGGGCGGTGATTTGCTTATTCATCAGTCGGCTGAAAGTGGTAGCCCTGTGGCTAAGTTAGTCCAAGGCGATCCGCCTATATTATCAATAGCCACAAATTTTAATGGCCGCGAATACTACAGCCATGTCACGGGAATAGAGCCTATTGTACCAGGTGTTTTTGGGATCCAGCATACTGAAAAAAATGACAGGCTCAGTGGTGTTATTAGGCCCTACACATTTTTAGTTACTGATGCTGTGGGTGGTGATGTTCAAACGGCAGTCGAGTCTAAAATAGCTAGAATGTTCGCAAATGTTGCTAGTTATTTCGTTAGTGTAGCGACTTGGTTTGATGCGTCAAATAAACGATGGGCTGCCAATACTACTGTCACACTGCATGCGCCAGGTGCTATGGTTTATCAAGCGTACGAGTTTCTGATACGCTCAGTTGACTTACAAATGACTGAAAATAGTGCGACTGCTGTGTTAGAGTTGGTACTACCTGGCGCGTTTAGTGGACAGCTACCTGAGGTGTTACCGTGGGACGCGTAGGACGAGTGCTATCGTATTCGATCGAGCCTCGCGGCGATTTAGACGTTGGCATTGTGCTGGTTGATATTGGTGGTGGTGAAAATAAAAACCTGGATTTTTATTCATCAGCGGGTGACGATTCGCCTCCAATGCCGGGGGATTTTGTTTCGCTTTTAAAACAGCCAGGCGCGGGCCGTTTTATTGCAACCGCGTGTATTGACAAAAATAACTATTATCCCGCGAATCCAGGAGAGAAAAGACTATATGCGCGCGACACAGCTGCCCAGCTGCCGACGGGGGAACTATTTTTACACAATAACGGCGATATTTCTCTTAATAATAGCATTGGTTTTATTAATGTTAATCAGAACGGTAATATTTCTATTACGAATGGATCGGCAACAATAAACTTATTGAGCAATGGCGACGTAAACATAAACGGGCTACTGATAAAATCAGATGGTACACTGGACTTGCAAGGAAAAAATGCGGTTAATTCAGCGCTTCCGATATTAAACGGCGACTTAGCCAATAAACTTTACGTAGATACGGTTTAATATGAATTTTCAACAAGGTGATGTCATTTTATACGAGACTAAAGACGGAGGCGAAATAACCGTTGATAATGGAATCGTAGAGATGGACGGAGGACTTCAAACTTCTGTCTATTTAGCGTTGTTTGGCGGCAACTATTCAGACGATGGGAGCTCAGGGAGCACAAAAAAATGGTGGGGTAATTTTATAGACACTAACACTTCACGACATTATCGAAGCGAGACACAATTTTTATTGCAAAAGATACCAGCAACCAGCGCTAACTTGAGACGAATTGAGGAAGCCGCTTTAAGAGATATCCAGTATCTTCTTGACTTAAACATAGCGTCACAAGTTGAATCTGTGGCAACGATACCTGGGCTTAATAAGTTACTATTAACTATTACGATCACAGCGAATGGCATCGAGTCAGATTTTAATTTTACGGCCAATTGGGAGGCTAGCTTATGAGTTTGCAACCGCCATCGATTAGTGATATCAACGACAACATAATTGCACAACTTGAAGCAACATTAAATCAGACTATACCTTTATTACCCAAGTCTTTTTTGCGGGTTTTAGCGCGGGTTTTTGCTGGTGTATTTGTTTTATTGTACAAATATGGTGGGTTTATTTTCTTGCAAATGTTTGTACAAACGGCATCAGATCAAGACACAACAGTGAATGGAGTTACTATTAACCCCCTCGATTTATGGGGTTTATTAATCGGTGTAGGACCCCGTGCTTCTGCTACACAAGCCGAATTGCTGATTGATATTACAGTAAATAATCAGATTGGTGTTTTAAATTCGGGAACGCAACTTACGAGTAGTGATAACGGCGTGACGTATCTCATTGTAGGCTCTGTAGCGCTTGATGCACCCGTTGTCCAAGCTACGGTTTTAGCCTCTTCAGATCAAGCGGGGGGGAGTGGTGCGGGTGCTATCGGTAATTTAAGTCCTGGGGCTATTTTATCATTCGCGAATGCGTTAGCTAATGTTGATCGAAACGCTGTTGTTAATAGCCAAATTTCAGCGGGCGCTGATGCTGAGAGCACTGAACTATACAGACAGAAAATAATCGATAGATTTCAACAAAGACCACAAGGTGGTGCGTATGCAGACTATCGGCAATGGGCTCTTGATGCCGCTGGAATAATAAACGTTTATCCGTACACCTCGGTTAATCCAGGGCAAGTAGACGTCTATACAGAAGCAACAGTTGAGTCATCAGGAGACCCCAATGGCATTCCATCACCTGCTCAGTTAGCTGAAGTTCTTGATGTTATCAATTTTAATGTGAATGGTTTAGCTGATCGACGTAATACAAATGCATTTGTTAACTCTTTACCGATTACTAGAACCGCTTTCAATGTGGTTATTAATGGCATTACCGACGTTGATAATGTACCTGATGTTGAGCAGAGCATAACAGAGGCGCTTACAGAATACTTTTTATCTGTTGAGCCATACATTATTGGATTATCTATTGCACCCCGAGAAGATCGAATCACTAACACGCGAATATCGTCAATAACTGAAGATATCGTAAACGCGGCAGGTGGCTTTTTTACGTCCTCATCTTTTGAGCCGTCTCTCTTGCCAGGGCCTATTGATTTTTATCAATTGACAGCGGGCGAAAAAGCTCACATGGTTTTGATAACGTTTGCACCCTGAGTTTACTATGATAGATTGGTTTATAATTTTCCAAACACTACTACCCGATGCGCTTGCTTGGTCGCTAGTGATACGTAAACAGTTGCGTGAGTTTTTTGACGGATTAACAGGATTACCGCTTGATGTACAAGCGTATTTTGATGATACTTATGACGACTTAGACCCTCAAAAAACTAGGCAGCTAGATTTGTGGGAACAGCAGTTCGCGCTGCCAGATTCGGGATTGACGGAACAGGAACGGCGCGATAGACTTGACGGAGCGTGGAAAGTTCTTGGTGGTCAGTCACCGCGCTACATACAAGACACGCTGCAAAACGCAGGATTTGATGTTTATGTGCACGAGTGGTGGGAGCCAATTCCTGGGCGCCCTGGGGGAGGCTCAGTTAATAACGATGTCACGCCCGTCGCCCGCAATCCATTTTTATACTTGAATGATTCGACTTTTATTGGCTATACGATGTCTGATGGTTCAGAAACTGCACAGGATGGTGACGTAGATGCACAAGATGGCGGGGCGACATCAGTTACGGGATATTCTCTGGTTAATAAAGGCGATGGAACTATTTATACAATGCCCCCCGACCCCGCCACTTTCCCATACTATTTTTACATCGGCGCTGAGACTTTTCCAGAAAAAGCTAACGTTGTACCGACACGAAAAGATGAATTAGAGGCGCTAATTTTAAAAATAGCGCCCACAGAACAATGGATTGGTGTACTCGTAACATACGCATAAAAAAGGTGACTTATGGCAATTAACCCGACGACTGATCCAAGCATTAACGGCCGCATAACGCCTGCCGATTTGGAGTATCCCTACGGCAGCTCGATCAATTCATCAGCGCCAGGCGTTTTTGACGGAACACCGTATCTTAAACCCCGCGCGGACGATGTTTTTGGCTTTCAACAAGCACTATTAACACGTGCTGGCATTACACCTACGGGAACTCCTGATACTGTGCTTGAATCTCAGTATTTAGACGCGATTAATCAGTTATATGGTAATAATGTTTTTAACTATTGTGTCAATTCAGCAATGTGGGATCATGGTTGGCAAAATGGTTTTGATATTGCAGTAAGTAGTGCAAATTCATTACAGATTGCAAACTACGGCCCCGATCAGTATCTTTTTTGGCATTTCGGCGGTGGCTCGTCACCGATTTCAGTACGTCAGTCGTCGCTTACTGTAGAGCTTAGCAACAATCCGACGACAACCACTGCTTTGTCTGCGTTAGAACTGTATAGCGATAATTCAAATGCGTCTAATGTATTTGTCGGTAACGTGATGCCGATGGTGTCGTCAGGCTCTTATAGAGCGTCAGTTTTCGCATGGCACGGCACTAGCGTATTTGATTTTCCGGTACTAATTACCGTAGTCCGCGTCGACTCGAATAGAAATGTCCTCGCGACATATACGCTCGGCTCCGGCCACGTAACTTCTACACCAACGCGTTTCGACATCGGGTTTAATGTGACAACGTCGATAGTGACCCCAGTCAACGAATCTTTAATATGCTATTTAACGATACCTGGTGAAGATTTTAGTGCCTCAAATTCTTCGGTAAAGTTTGCAGGATTTTGTATTAATAAGTCAAAAGATTTACTAGATTATACTGTTGAAACAGAAACCGCAGCGCTGCCCCGCGTTAACATGTATTTTGAGACTAGCTATTTTGATGGAGTTCCTCCTGGCGTTTCTTCAACTCCAGGCGCTTTATACACTGATACCAATACCAGTGGTATCAGACGAAGCAGAACAGTGGAATACAAAGCACCCCGCATGGGGTATCTCACGAATGTGTTGACCATATATGGCCCTAACACCACTACAGCAGGATCGCTAGATATCTCGAATGGAACACCAGGGCCATTAGTGCTAATGGTAAACGCAAGCAGGACTAATTTTTCTTTTCTCTATGAACCGACCAACGCAGCACAGCTAAATACACCGTGCTATTTTCATTACGTTTCCGATTCTAGGGTGTAATAGTATGAAGACTATCGATGACACAGCTAAAAAAATTATCGAGCGTACAATACAAAAAGAGGGCGGCTATACTAATGATCCTGAGGATTCTGGCGGTGAGACAAATTTTGGTATAACGAAAAAAGTAGCGCTCGAGTGGGGGTATTGGTCGGATATGAAAGACATGAGTGTCGATGTAGCGATTAGCATATACCACGAGGACTATTGGAATAAAATATGGGGTGCTAAATTAATAAAATTATCACCAACAATTACAGAGAAATTGTTTAATATTGGTGTAAATGCGGGGGTGTCGGTAGCGATAAAAATATTACAGCGTGCGCTAAACGCTATACCAAACGCTACAAATGACAGTGATAATGTGCAACTTGATGAAGATGGAATACTCGGTAGTAAGACTATTTTTAAGTTCACTAGCCATATTAGTTACAGAAGCGATTTAGTATTGTATACTGCAATAAACGCACTTCTTTGCATGCACTATATAGAACTGGCTGAGAAACGGCCAAAAAATAGGAACTTTATTTACGGCTGGATAAGAAATAGGGTTATATAATGGACTTTAAAAATATAGATTGGCCAACACTAGTGTGTGCGATTGCAATAACAGTACTTATGTTGGGGTTTTTTAACTATGTAAGACTATCATTTCACGACTATAATAGCGATAACTATAGAAAAGATATCTATGATTTGTCTAAAGGTGGACAAACAACTAAAGATAACGACATAACAATTATGGTCATCAACGGTTTAAAAAGTGAATATTGCTTAAAGACCTCTCGAGCAGTAGACAACTCAAATTGTTACGACATTATAGCAGACTTATAACTGTTATTTGAATAGTTTATTGCGTGCAATTTGAGTGTTAAGCTGATCAACATAAAATCCGGGCATAAGAAGTTCTGTCTTTTCTACAGCAGGTAGCAACCAAGGATTTTTTGGTACTGTATACGAACGTTGTCGCATGCTCCATATTAGTCTAATCCGTGTACCTTGGGGCCAGCCTGATTTTTTAGCACCCGACTTTGTGCCGCCCACGGCTTTGAAAATACCGCGTGCTTTAGAACCACCAAAATCATAAAAGAAATATCGACGGCCCGTTGCCACCGCTTTATTAACGCTTAGCATCAGTACTTGTTTTCTATTAGCGCCTGCTCTTTTCTTTCTATTCAGCAATATTCTCTTGAATTTATTCCCCGCGCGGGGGAGTTTCAAACGCGGTATTGATTTCTCATGTTGACCTGCTGAGAATGAAGTCGGTATAGGCACCCCACTCTCACCACCTTTTGATTGTTTCTTTCCTACTGTTTTACCAAACTCTTGGCCATCCATATAGCGCGCGATCGATCCGACTATTGAAAATTTACTTGAAACAGGGCCCCTTTTTGCTAAAATAAATCGCACACTATTGCGAGTGTAAGCGTTGCGATTAATCATTTTATTTTTAATATTTTCTCGGGCAAACACACGTGCTGATTTCACGCCGTCGTTTAACGTACGTTCGACAGCAATCGGATACGCTGCACGTGTTAACTTTTTAACATCTTCAGCTAACTGCTTAATTTCCCTAGTATTTACTGAAACTACAGCTACCATCTCACTACTCGCTGATATTGTTATCTCGTACTTTAGCTAATAATTGATTCATAAACCATGACATATTAGAACACTGTATTTTAGCCATTTCTGCATGAATAAATTCTATTATATCAGTGTTTAAATAAAATGTGCTACGCTTCTTTTTTATCTGCCCTACTAATTCAAATTTGGTCATTACAGACTCAGCTATTTTATTATCGAATGAAAGCATCAATAACCTAATTTTAGCTGATAGCATTATCAATGTCAACATATTTATTAACTATTTAGTTGATAAAGTAGCTACTATATGTTAACCTAGTAATATCATCAGTGTTTATGGCAAGGATTAAAAGCATGAGTATCGAAAAAGGTACAGTAAAATGGTTTAGCGAAATAAAGGGGTATGGATTTATTGCAACAGACAGTGGTGAGGACGTTTTCGTACATTCTCGACAAATACAGTCTACACAGAACGTATTAAAAGATGGCGATCGTGTAGAATTTGAGGTGTCACGAAGCGAAAAAGGCTTGTCTGCTAATTATGTGCGCGTAATTTAGTCAACTAGACCCTAATACAGGATTATCATATGCCAGAGCATTCAGAAACACAAGAAAAATTAGACAATATTCTAGTTGTTAATATCTGTGAAAAAAACAGGCTCATTGAGCTTTGGGAAAAAAGTATAGCTAAGGCTAAACTTGATATTACCGCCGCTAAAAAAGAAATAGTACTTTTTTTGGCTCAGCTTAATAACTCGCCGCGGATAAACGAAATGGTGCCCACCGCAAAAGAGCCTATTCAAAAAAAGAGGCCTAGAGATCCTAATAAACAAAAGAATCATAGAGAACGATTGAAACGTCACATATTAGACTGCTTGAAAGAGCATGCGGAATGTAATCGTTTTCTTAAAAATAGAGGCTTAAGGATCAGTGAAATCAGGCATTTGATTATCGAAAAAGAAAAAACTATTAAATGCTCACCCAACACTATTAGTTATCTCGTTGACGAGCTTATACTAGCGTCATTAGTGATATGCATTAATGCCGATCAGGAAGAGCAAAAGCTATTTAAGATAACTAAGTGACACGTACATGCTTAAGACCATGTACGTGTCGAGTTGGCTTGCCTGAACTTATCAATATAAGCACTCTATGCAGCAGCCAGATACGCTAAAGGCGTTCAGGCATTATAGCATAGCTTCAAAATAATAAACAACAACACCTATTTTTAGTACCATTACTGTTGACAATAGTTATTAATACTGTATACTGTTAATAACTAGCAATAATGCTAGCAAAAAAGAGGCTTGAAAAATGCAGAAACTAACAAAAGACGAAATACAAAAAAAATTGTATGATCATTCACTGTGGCTTAGCACGCAGCAGGAAAAAGGAACCTGTGCTGATTTTTCTAATATGGACTTAAAAGGGGTTAATCTTGATGGTGCTTGTCTATCAAAAGCTAATTTTAATAATGCTGACCTCACTGACGCGATTGTTACTGATGCGCAGCTAGATGAAGCTAATCTTACCAATGCTAATTGTACACGTACTAATTTTAGTAGTTCTTGTTTTAGCTTTACTGATTGTACACGTGCTAATTTTACTGATGCTAATTTTAATGAAGTTTATTTAGAAGAGACCGTTTTTACCGATGCAACTTTAACAGGATCGGGGGTAAATTGTGAATACGAGGATGCGGAGTGAAAAACGAGCACTGGTATAAAACGGCAGTTTGGTAGATAAAAAATTAGCAAAAAAATAGGACAGTGAAAATATGTTAGTACTGGGAGTATCAAAGAGTGCGCGTAAAATCCGCATAGTAGATGACTGGGGTAAAGAACCTATTTTAAGTATTACTTTTAAGGGCTTTAGTGTAGATAACGAAGCGATACTAAATATTAGCAATCGCGAGCAAGTAATAGAAATACTAATGTTAACAAAGGGAGTAGCAGTTAATGTTATAGAAAATCGACAAGCAACAATTATGTATGGGGGTCAACATGATGGGTGCTGTAGTTTAGCTTTTGATTTCGATCCAAAGCTAAAAATTTACAGGCAGAAAATTTATATGAATTTAAAACGAAAATATGATGGTGAAAATCAAGACAAAATAAGGAGATAAAGCTATGTTAATACTGGGAGTATCAAAGAGTGCGCGTAGAATATTTATATTAGATGAGTGGGAGAAAGACCCACTTTTTACCATTAATTTTTTGGGCGCAAGTTTAGATGGTGAAATAGTGCTAAAAATCAATTATCGATCTAAACATTCAGATATATTAACACTAAAAAAAGGCCTTTCTGTTAATATGATAGATGCTAAAAAGGCCCTAATGGTTTATCACGATCGCACTGGTGGGTGCTATAAGCTAGGCTTTGATTTTGATGAAACATTAGGAATTTATAGGCAGAAAATTTATCTACGAATGAAATACTAACGTGATGATAAAATACAGAAAACCGCTTAAGTATGCGTTAACTAGAGCGTATACAATAAAGCTGAAACACCCCGCTTTAGCTAGAGCGGGGGCGGTTAAAAAACGTAATACTGAGGTCATTACGTTTTTTAACTACGTTCTTACGATACAAAAAACCTTCGAGTGGGATGGGGCGTCGGGTCCAGTAATTGACACTGTGCACGTCATGCGAGCATCGTTAGTTCACGATGCTTTGTATGCCGTCTTAGAGACGCTCCCCTACAATAAAAAGCATCTTAAAAAAGCGGATAATATTTTTAAAAATCTTTGTATCAAAGACGGCATGAACAGCGTTCAAGCCAATGCGTATTATGCGGGTTTACAAGTATACAACAAATTTAGATCGTTATTTAATACGCATAAAAATAAATACTAGAGGTGTGTATGAAAATCGGCGACATGGTCGGATATACTATAGTGATAGTATTAGCTGTAAGTATTATTTTCCAAACCTACAGCTAATTTTAGACACGGCACTCAATGGCAAACCAATTGCCCAGGATGGCGATAGTCGCATAATCCTATCCAGCTCTTCTTTATATGCTGTAGAATGTTTAATTAGCACTTCTAACACAATCTCATCATGCATGTGCAATACGCAAACGTGTTGAAATGCAGCAATTAAATCGCGCAGCAGTACAGCACACGCCGCTTGTACTATGTTCTCAAGTAATAATCCTCGCCATAATGCATGGCGCGGCCATTCAACATCAGTCTGTTTTTTCTGAACGGAAGCTTTTAATGCTGTTATTTCTAATGAACCCCATTTAGGATTCCGCGATAGTCTAGCTTGCGGATACGTTAATTTAGTTTCTGTGTCCGGTAGCGTTACTGTTAAGTTAATACCATCAAAAAAATACGTCACCCCACAACTAACCTTTTGCGGGATATTGGCATGTTGAACTGCACGAATTGCAGCCTTAACTAAGCTATCGCCTAGTTCTATGATTTTCGTATGTTTACTACGCCAGCTATCAACTAGTTTTTGACAATCGTATTCACTTAGTTTTACGTTAAAATTACGACTCATTGATTGTAGAGCACCAACGCCGCCCAAAAATCCACATGCTAAGTCAACAATTTTCCCTATCTGTCTTTCTTCAGGGTCGTCAACTTTGTTGATTTTTCGCCCATAAATTTTAGTGGCTTCATAGCAATACGGACATTCTCCAGCAATAAACATGTCTATTTTATCAGTATCCTTAGCCAGCCACGCCGTCATTCTCGACTCAATAGATGACCAATCTGCTGATACAAACACGTGACCTGGAGCGGCTATTATTGTGCTACGTAATAATCGCGATAATGCTGTTGTGACAGCAATAGGTTTTTTTGTTTGCGGGTCAAATAAGGGCGTTTTATTAATAATGGCACTACGCATAGTAGGTATTTGAGTCTCGGGAAATACTTCACGATACATATTGTGTACTTGCACACCTGTCGACGTATATCTTAGCGTGCGTGGGGCGCCAAAAGCTCTAAAAACCCCACGCACTCGCCCGTCACTACAGCACTGTGATAGTAATTTAGCGAATTTTGCGGTAGCTGTACCGCTAGCGTCATCATAACAATTGATAGCTTCTATAACCGAATAGGGTATATCCATGGATTCGCTATTTTCAATAATTGATGCACGTATCGGCTTACCAATGCTTAATTTTTTTGATTCACTGTCTACGTAGAGCAATTTTTTTGCTTCATGATTAGATAGTTTCTTTTCAATCCATAGTGCAAATCTACGGCTTTGTGTATGTTTTTGCACCGCGCCGTTAGTCAATTCTGATAATTTGCTTGCATACTCTTGTTGTTCTTGCGCCAAATATCCTATAGCCGCATGCGATAATTCTTGGTCAATAAAAAAACCACGGTCGTTAATACGTTCATTGATAACATAATCATCACGCAATTTATCCGTTAACTTCGGAAGTTTAGCGCTAGCTAACATTGACACGATAACGTCACATTCACAATAAGCTAACATTTCGTCAAGTAAAGCTTGAGACGATTCAAAAATAGGAACGCACATTTTGCTTATTAACGCCGCACCTCGGCTAGATTTTTGTATCTGTAGTCCAAGTGCCTCACCAAGAGATTTCAATTTTGATGGTAATCCAGAAACTCTTGACTCTGCTTGTGTACAGTACCACCTATCAAGTGCAAGAGATGGAAAACCATACTTTTTTACTGCTATCTCATTGTATATAATACGATCGAATGCAGCATTGCTTGCAGCAAAAAGTACCCCCTCATTTGCCGATTTTAGTATTAATGCGGGGATTGGGTCATTGGGCACCCACCTTACAGGATTTCCGTTCTCAGAGTCGCTACATACTAGACAAATAATATTTGAATCGTGAGAGTTAACGTAATTGTAAACACCATGGGTTTTTAGAGGCACACTACTACGCGTTTCAAAATCAATGAACAGCATCTAAGAGCGGCCTCAAATTGTGCTGCTTTATTACAGCCATGCTAACAAGAATATTACTAGCTATTTTTTTCGAGGAGTTGAAAGTATAGGCTTTGGGTTTAAACGATTATCTAGTTCAGTAACAGATAACCAATCCAAAACCGGCATTTTCACGGCCCAAACAGTTTTATAGAGTTTATGCGCATAGCTCTCACTACGTAAGGCGATAACGGGCAGAAATTTATCAGTATGCAACTTAGTACTCACTGATGATAAAATCGTTGTGATGGCACGCGTGCCACTCTGGCTCGCTACAGTGTAAGAAATCTTTTCACCTAGGAACTTATCCGAAATACCAACCAGTTTTAGGTTGTATGTCATCGTCCATATTGCGGAAAGTTTAATATTATGTTCCGTATTGTGATAGCTTATTTCTTCTAGTTCAGAAGTGGAAACTAGTGGCTGTGAAATTGAGCGCATGCGCGAGCCAAGGGGCTCGATGTCTTGAGAATTTTTGCTCCAGGCCATAAATCCTTGCTCAGAATTGACAATATCAACTACGAATTGATCGCTATCATCAACAAGAATCTTGTCAATACCACAAAAATAGTGCCCTTCCCTATCTCGAGAAATAAACGAAAACTCACCAACATCATTCGATGAATAGTTTTGACCCAGAGTCTCCAGCCGCGATTGTAATGCGTCTAGTTGAGCTTTGTCGGTCGGAATAGCTAGTGAATTACTCATATTATCTCCTAAAAATAGTTTTTAGTTTATCTACAGTTGTTGCAGATAGCGTTTTTAGTGCTACATCATTATTACTACTCAGTGTATTACCGCTGCTCGCAGATGCAATATAGCTGCTAAACACATCATCAAAATCAACAGCATTAGCTGCACATGATATTTTCATCTGTGCAGGCGATAAAAGTTTTGTAGAGTACGCCATTGATCGTAGCCCTTTATCCTCAATTTTTTTCTCTAAGTCTTCTACATTGGTGTAAAATTTAGCCGATCGTTTGGGCTTAAGACCAAAACCGACTACGTTGTCCCCGTTTTCAAACTTAGATATTAGATCAGTTTCAAAACTAGTTATGGTCCTTTTTATATTCTTAAGTGTTTGAAAATCAGGTATTAACTTCATTAGTTCATCAGTCGATGTGTTTGTGTCGGCTAACTTAGATAAGTCAATAAGGGTTTTTGGGCATCTACCGAGTGCTGGGCAATAAAAGCACTCATTATCAGGTGCTAAGTGGTTTTTGTCGAATTCTAATGCCATACCACTATTTAATTGTTTATCTAGCTCATCAATTTTTTTTAGCTCGTCTTGCACTTGCTTAACTGTGACTCTGTGAAATTGTGGCTCGCTATAAACAGCAGGCTGGATTATCGTTAATATTATTTTACGATCATTCCTGTGGCTAATTTTTTTACTTTTCCAGAGAAGCGCAGCGTAAAATAGTAGCTGTTTATTATTGATAACCTCAATCGGCATAGAGCCAAACTTAAAATCAACAATATAAGCATCCCCGAAAAGGTTATCAACATATAAATCTACTGTCCCGCCAATATTTTCGTTATATTCTAATGTAGACTCAAGCTCCCACACGCTGCGCTCAGACCAATTAAAATCTCGATTGCTAACAAGCTGTTCATACGCTGCTATCACGAGTTTATCTTCATCTTTTATAGCATCACGATCGATGGGTTTTGATAATATTACACGTTCAATATCGTCATGCAGTTGTCGACCTGTTTCCGCTGCTTCACTATCCGCTGATTTTAAGCCCCTATCGTTACAAAATTTTGCCCACGCGGGACATCTCAGAGTACGAGCCCAGCTCGATCCGCCTATAAGATAATGTTTCATTATGTGTGCGATAGCTCTTTATTTTTAGTAGTATTATATATTGTTGCTTATAATAGTGCTCACATGGTTCTTTATTTCATCTAGCATTTCGTCTCTTTTAACCGATTTATCCACACTATCGTTAATAAATTCATGCAGTCTATTTAGAAGCTTTACCGTTTCTACTTGACCATTGTATCCAATACTCATCTCTAACCCTCTGGTTCGGTAATTCTCTCTAGTTTCAATATTATACGCTAACTATTGTTACTGTCAACAGTTTTATATATATTATTGTTGATTACGTCTTTTTTTATTTCGTTAGTTCAGTGTTAATTATCTCGATAAGGCTTTGACCTATCCATAGCCGCCGCCATTGGGACGCCCACAGCAATCGCCAGAGCCAGCGCCATCACGATTGCCATTTCCAGAGCCAGAGCCATCACCATAGCCATAGCCATCGCCAGAGCCATCACCATAGCCATCGCCATCGCCATCGCCAGAGCCATCGCCAGAGCCATCTCCATAGCCATATCCATTGCCATAGCCGCCGTCATAGCCATAGCCAGAGCCATAGCCAGAGCCATAGC
>JAJNBT010060136.1:0-11528 GCA_028455955.1 Notopais sp. p TS-2021 | reverse complement strand
GATATCCCACCTGATATGTATATAAATACACACACACACATACATACAACCTAATTATTAAGTATATATAAATTATGATTTTTTAATATTATTTATGAAATAAAGATTCTCTCTCTCTCTCTCTGTGTGTGTCTCATGTGTGTGTATATGCAGCTATATGACACATATATCAATTGTAAACAAAACTCTATATATACATCTGCATTTATAAGATATATATGTATAGTTATAATGTATATAGCTACATAATTTTAGAACTGGGTTGCTGGATATGTTTTTATATAAATTTAAATGTTAGGCCGTGTATATAAAATTTTCGTTATTATTTATATAAATTTATCATTTTTTAATTGTGACTGAGTCATCCGTTTCATTGAATTTATCATCGCGATATAATTCATCGAGGAATGATTCATCATCGCAATGTATGATGCAAATTATTCATGTGACCCGCAAGTTAATCCAACCTTGGATGACGATAACCGCGCGTATTATCGACTCATCTTCTATTGAGATAAGATAAGGGTCAGTCATCCGATATTACGAGGAATCACATTTCCTTGCGTCAAATTACCGTCCTCATGAAAAATTAATTCATAAACTTTATCGAATGACAGTAAATATGACGAGTATATAAAGTAATGACAGCAAATACGACGAGTAAAGTAATGACAGTAAATACGACGAGTAAAGTAATGACAGTAAATACGACGAGTAAAGTAATGACAGTAAATATGATTAGTAAAGGTGATGATAATTTCCAACTGATTGATCGAAATGTAAATTTCTCCTCTATAAAGTTGGAGAGATGAAGCTTCCTGCAGGAAATCGACCGATGATCTCTGAAACTGCAACTCGTTCCGAAAGTCTTGAGAGGATTTGTCAGTCTTCCCGAATGACCAAATTACAATCCTTGATCGATACTGTAAATGGTCTTAAATTAATCTATATATTCTCTATATCTAGATTGGTCTATCTAGTTAGACGAATTTTAGCGACCAATAGAATCGTAGATCCGATATATCTAGTGTGATAGAACAAGATTTGAAAATCTAACCCAAGACTAATTTCATTTCTTGATGATAAGTCTTGGTAACCAATTGCCATAAGCGTCCTCAGTTATAATTGAGCTAAGACTGTCAATACCTTCTATCTACCTCGAAGAATTAATTGTAGTTAGATCTTTATTTCGTATTAATGTCCAACGGTTTGCACTCTGACTTCAAAGTGAATCAACTGTCATTGAATAAGCTTTGGCAGGACCTCAATCTTGACAATTAATTTACAATTGCATTGTCTGTACAATATTAAGGGCATATTTCCAATAGCCCCCAGTGTCTACAAGATCTACATCATTCATGCTTAGATTATAGTTATTTATAGTTATCAAAACTAGTAAATTTCTCTATAAAATTTAAATTAAAATATTGAATATAGATATTGAATATAGATATTATCTATTAATTTTTTTTAAATAATCCATAAATAATATAATAGAAACATCATTAACATAATTTCTACGACTTAATATTCATTATCTAGAAACCAAGTTAAATTAAGTACAATATAATTATGTCCATCCACCCCCAATCCTAGAAAAGGAAAATAGATAATAAAAATGACCTTTTGTGTATCCTACGTAGGGCTTGTCTAATCTATCTCGCCCCTTCCTATTAGTTTGTTCGTCTTAGTTCTTATCGTCATTTCTTATATCAACGGAATGGGCGGTGGCAGATTAAGATTTGCCTAGAAACACATTTCTTAAGCGCTTTTATTTCTACGCTTTCATTTATTAAGATAGTGTCAATTGGTACAGATAAAAATGTGTATAAATCTATTACTTTGTACGACGGATTAAGTGTTAAGACTCAAACAATAGGATGTAAATGATATTTATTTGCATAAATATATACATAAAAATATACATTTGGTCTCAATTTCAGTGAATTATATTATTCACACCTTCAATACTTACTTGTGTTCATAACAATGGTCGATTAGGACAATTTTTGAGACTAAAAATAAGAAATTAGCGATAAAAAATTAAGAAATATATATATATCCTTAAACTTAATTTAAAGTTTCATTTTAAAAAGAAATATTCCAAAATTTAGCCAGGTGAAGATAACAAATGTAATGTTTTATAATCTAACATAACCTAATCTAACCTATAACCACCCTTTATTGGTGGCTTGATTTTGAAGTGAAAATGGGTGGCGGCCTTAATCTTTAATTGATCCAAACTTTATATATATATATATTGGAAGATAGTTTATTTTTTACTCAAGTGTTGCACACACTTGGTATTTATTGCAAGGTTTTTCTTTAAATTATATCGAGCAATATTGATAAGCAGTGTTCAATATTCTGAAGTTAACTTTATAGACAGATATTGTTACACTTGTTTCTTCCACAAAACAGATGACACAGAAACACTAAATCCATCTGTTATGATCATTAATATTTTACAATATACAGGAGAATACTATATAGAAAAGTTTCCATTCGTTTGTAAGTCAACTATATATATTTAACTATATAAAATTAAAATAAGTCAATAAGTTGCTCTATGATTTATATGTAAATCATTTTAAAACTAAACACGATTAACTTCATGTTTAGTATGAATATACTTGAAATTAACGATGATTCTTCTAAAATTAAGGAAGTTTTCATCTTAGATAATGAACACTACATAATATATTTGATATTAATATAATATTTATCTGTTTTATTCTCTGCCTCAAAGTAAATTGAAAAATTAACAGATCTATTAAATTAAAGAAAATGTATCAGGTATATATAGATTCTTTATCAACACCGAAGAGCTTTCTATATAAGAAACTTCTGAATATTTTTGGATCAAAATCTTAAAACTGGACCAATTTTTGTATTTTTTGCTGAAAAGTCGCAGATTTTCTGAATTTTTTGGACTTATGAACTATGAAATCTACACGTACATATCAATTGAATGCTGTATAATTGTGACATCTGAAGTCAAATTTGAACACCTGGATTCGTATTTGAACATCGCTAAGAGCATCTGTTTTCGAAACCTGAGGCAGCAGAGGAGCTGTTTAAAAGTCTTCCCGACTAGTTACTTTTATATATAGCAATCGTAAGAGTGATCTAGCTACATTGAAAGACCCGAATACAGTTAAATCACTTTATCAATATTGGTAAGGTCATTGTAGTTAGTGTTCGAAACATATTAGTTACGTCATATAGTAACTTATTTATGTAATACACAATTTTATACATTAACTAAATGTACATTACATAGTCAATAATTGTACATTTGTAAAAAGTACAATCAATTTGTGTACAATTTTCGTTCGTATGTTTATTTTATATAGTTGGATAGTACAATTATTAGTATTTAAAAGATATAATATTGAAATACTTAAGAAAAAAAGGAAGAACTGTTAATTCTAATAAGAATTAGAGCAAACAATACAATGAATATAGTAAATAATTAGCAAAAAAACAAGCAATCTAGTTACCATGGTTCACAGCTGTCTGGAATGCACAATGCACTTTTATAGAAAAAAAGAGCATACTTCTCTCTCTATAGAGAGAAGTTATTTACCGAATATAAAGAAATGCCTTTTTTTGTACCGGATTTACCGGATTTTTTATCATCATTTTCTTGAATCAACATTCAAAGACTTAGAGCTCAGAAAAAATATAATTGTTTTCGTGACGATTACACTCCTGTTGTGTTTAGAGGGTTTTTTCTCTATTTAATAGACAGAAAGTTCTGTTATGTATCTACCATTATTAATTCTACCTTGATTTAACGTTTTTATTACCTTACGTTGTATATTAGTATATTTTTTAATGTTTAATTAACCTATAGAGATTATTACTACATCGTCGAATTAATATATTATTTGTGTCATCAGGAACTCGTCAATTCTTGTATATAAATTACGAATGAATGTCCATGTTGTATGTACATTAATCTTGGCCATATGAGAGATGTTAGTCCGTAAACTAAGTTGAATTAGTTGGCCTAAGGTTCCAATTTCCAAGACTTCAAGTTCTGATTAGCTTTATGCCTGAGCAGCTGTTTGGTCGAGTTGTACCGCACGTGGCAAACAATATATATATATATATTCACGTACTGAAGATGGTCTATGATAGCATATACTGTATATGAATGAATTAATCATTATATTGAGTAATACAAAAGGTGCCCAACTTTGTGTTTGAATTTATTAAGATTGGTATTAATATAATAATCTATATTGGGATGGTTGACATTTCCATTTCTTTATTTTGTATTTAAAAAGTTTCGATTAAGATGAAAATAAGAAATAATAATTGATAACAAACCGTGAAATAATTGTCAAAGAAATGATTATTTGTTCCTTGTTCGACAATATTGTCCCATAAAGTGAATTCAAACACCAGATCTCCCAAGAGATGTCCCTGAATACCCCTTGGGGTATGACCGTGGATGGGGTGTGTTCTTTACTCCTCCTGGGTATACAGTTCATTGTATGGGGTAAGGGGGGAAATAGGGGGGAGGCACGCGCTTCTTTCTGCATGACGGGCCGTCACATGCACCAGGTGGTGACGATGCCGAAATTCTCACGTCGTTCCAGATGATTCCAAGATTTCTTTTCAATTCCAAGTTAACTCCAGCAATTCCCACCTGCCCGCAGCGCCCTCCCCTTAAGACTTTTATTCCGATTCCTGAAGCGATTCCTATTGACGTTCAGCACCTGCGAGGGCCACTGGAGGATCTGTGGGCCAATTCATGCAAAGCCGTCGGGAAGTGTATGATAATAGATCTATTTTGCATTGGGGGAATTAAAGGTGGTGCTTTTGCATCACTATTTTATATTCTATTAGTGAAAGAATAAGAATTGATTCAATCAGAGTCATTTTCAAGTCCAACTTGTTTGCTGGCAGCCGTCGAACATCAAAACCTGCAGCTGCAACTGCAAGTTGATGCCTTAATTCGACCTACAAGATTATGGTGCACCAAATACTGCCAAAACATTTAACGAATACAGTATACAATCTATAATACTGTATATATATATACTATACATATACAAGTCAAACAAAATACGGTATTACGGGTTATTAATCACAATAGTGAATACGACGTAATATTTGTGATAATATACACGGGAAATAGTGTAATAGAGTGGAATTATATATTAGCGATTGCTAACAAATTATATATAACGTTATATGCAAATGGTCTAGTTAATAGATAATAAATATAGAGCTAAATATAGTAATAAGCGGGTTGGTTTGAAATATGTGTCCATGCATGCAGAGTTTTTTTAATTGATTTTATTTGCTTCATTTTTAATAATAATATCGAGGTATAATCTAACTTCTGTATTTGAAATATTTATAATTTAAACAATTCTGGAATCTTCCCTTTTTAATAATTTAAAGAACATAAAAATATATAAGGAAATAATCAAATCTCGAGTTATACTCTTAAGCTCTATAATTTTGTAATTATGAAACCAACTATTTAAAACGACTCAAGTATAACAGTCTTATATTGAGAGCCCAATTATATTATTTTTAACAATTGATGGCATTTAGTATAAACAGAATGTGACAAAAGTTTAAAGTTTTCTGCAAAGAACATTGAGAAATCTCAATCACTCTATGTACGATTTGCCTGAGGAGAAGTTTGATCTTTCCTCCAAATTATCGATTTGGTGATTTTTTTTTAGAGAAAAATGTTCAAACAAATTTATCCTTTTGATCAAAGTTAAGTTTTTTGTTGATTCTTATAAAATCAGTTAATTTCGAATAAAAAGATTCAAAACTTGTTTCTTTTATAATTTTTACATAAATTGAAATGATTGAGAAAGTTTTTTAAAAGTTTATTTTGGTTTATTTTAATTAAGTTTTCGTAAAACTTTGAAGCATTTTCGCGAAAACTTTTTTTTGTACTTTATAAAAAGTTTTACGAAGCAGTTCGTAATTTATTTGTATTATCTTTTTATATAATTGAATCGGAACTATATATGTACATAACATGGACTTATATTATATTGCAAATTATTATAATTTCTTATAAAATAAAATACAGGCGGTTCATTATACAACTGATCCAACATTTTTATTTTTAATTTATAAAATATTAATTTATACGAAAGTTTGATCGATATCAGATTTTTATTATTAATAAATTTTAATTAAAATGCATCCGTACATATATATATATACTGTATATATATACCGGTATATATATACAATATATTATTATCCTTAAACATCTGTATAATATCATTTAATCTTCCCATAAAATAATGAACTCGCCACATGTTTTTAGAACAACATGCAACATCTAAAATAAATGAAACGAGTATATATATAAAAAATGATGAATTATAATATATAATCTAGCGTCTTCAGTCCATATTAAATATATATAAGTTTTATTTCAGAAACTATGTATACAGATGTCGACGACATCTTAATACCATTTAATATATAGATGTCCACGACATCTTAAAATTAACAAATTAAATAAATGTCCAATAACAAAAAGTTATTGACTATACAAGTGTTCGTATTAATTATTAAAAAATATTAAACTGTATATGTGCTTATTTTTAGTTTTATTATTAACTCTTATTATAAAATAAATTAAATATTTTGAATATAAATGAAACTGAAATTAATTTAAATTAACGAGCAATATGTTTTAGAAACTATTTAAGATTTACTCAGTATAAGATTACTAAGTAAGATTACTAAGTAAGATTACTAAGTAAGATTTAATAAGTAAGATTTAATAAGTTACTATAGTGAATATATATATATATATAATATCTAATCGAGATTCTAAGAACAATCAGATAACAACAATGCATTTAATCAATAATTTCCAAGATTATGGCTTTCGTTAGTAGAGTTCTATATAGATTGGATTCATCTTTCGGTTCTATTTGTATCATATATGTAACATATCGTCAAGATATAATTAACTTTCTGCGTATCTCACATCAGCTACAAGATTCAATAGCTGATTCAAAGATGCAAGAAATGATTCAATCACAATATTGTCGAATAAGTACGAGTTAGGCTGAAATCTATATAGTTATCGTGAAGATATATATAATATTGCTTTATTATTGTAATATTTTCCCTATATATTTTCCAATGAAACAATAAAACATTCGTATCAATACATTTCTTTTTTATATATAATAAAATGAAATAAAGTGAAGTTCATATATGAATAAAATAGAAACTATATATATATATTCTAAATATATATTGTCAAAAATGAAAGTTAAATCTTCTCATATAATTTATAACTATATATATAATGTATGTACATTATTATAGCATACAACGTAGTGTATACAGCACATATATATACAAATGGTTTATGTAGTTTTATAGAAATATGGAAATAATATGTGCTCAAACGAGGATTTCAGCGCGTGTATATTTTATAAATGTGAAGTCATTGGTTAGAATTTGTTACCGTATATTATATGTATATATATATAGACATAAAACATATAAAACTAGCCATGCAATTATAACTATAAGCTTCATGTGAACCAAATATACAGCGTACAATCTCCGGGGTACAAAATCTTTATTATTGAATGAATCCAGATTTTAAACTACATGTATATAATATATACAGGGTGTTCGGAAAGTGACTGTGCACTTATATTTTTAGTAACATACATGTAACAATATGGAATACGATTATAAGAGTGCACAGTGACTTTCCGAACACTCTGTAGAAGCTTTAGAATTAGTCGAATTATTCACCAAATAATCTTCTTTAGTTCTTCTATTGAATTGAGTACAATATATGTTCATATATCATCAATAAAAAGTGTTATAGATGCAACAATGGTATAAGCAGAAGTAATGCAATTAGAAGATCTATAATACAAGTGTTTTTATCTCTCCAAGTGTTATATTTCTTCTGTTTTCTATGAATTTAATAACAAAAGAAGATGCAATAATAAGAAGTCAACAACAATACAAATTATTAACAAAAAAAATGTATTTTATTCATCAACAGATGAGATTATATTCAATATATATAATACTAAATCGAGGGATATTATATAATTAGAGATGATAAATAAAAGAATTAAAGCATACAATTGGCTTTCAAATCCTTCAAAAATAACACAAATTTAGTGACAGTAGATCATGTGACAAATGGGCACCTTGCTCATTATATATGAGGATGTTGTGACACGAGCAAGAAACCAGACGCGGCTCAAGGAGGTGTGTTTAGGGGCGTCTCGGATCATTTGTCTATAAAAAAGGCGTCAAGTTCGGGTGTCTCAAGGGTACGTAATTAAGTTCACAATTGCACTGTACTAAATACCAGACGTCAAATTTGTTTAAAATTTGATATCTAATTAAATTCATATTTTTTATTAACTTAATTCATATATTCATATATAGACATTCAACATTTACAGTAACACATTTTTCATATATGATGATTAAATGAATGCAATTAATATATTTTAAAATGATTTAATCTAAAATTATCATGAACTAATATGAATACTTATATTGTACATTTTTAGTTCATTTTTTAACATGCCTAAATATCATCGATTCCTTTCCAAAAAGGTGCCATTGTTTCTACAATTATGATGGAAATACATTGTATAATTTGTATAATTTATTGATAAATAGCTAAAATTATCACATTTGGTCGTGTAAGTGCCAAACTATTGATAATTATAGGCAGTGAAAACGCTAATAACACGTTGTTCAAAGTTCATCTGTAATGAACTGAACTGTGATTTATTGCTCATCAAAACTGTATACGAACTTAGGGCGATCAACTACGTAAACTGTAGGTTTAATTTATGAACTGGATAAGTTTATCATATATGATTACAATAACAAGTCTTTTGGAATGGAATTACCGGTAATTTAGATGAAGTTACCACGAAAAATATACTCTATTTTGGTACTTTTTAGTTACCCAAGAGTTATATGAACTAATAAATCATTTAACGAGAGTTATACCTGAGCTATCACCACCTTTTGTAATTGTCTTGAATAATGACACAACAGAAATATATCTTGTAATTTGAACATAAATTTCACCAAAATGTATTCAAAATGAGCGCTATAGTATTACATTTTATGGGTAAACTTTGATATAAATAGACAGATTCGTGTGTGTATTATATACTGCATATTGTAAAAAGATAAAACATTCTGTCGCTATCAAATATTATAATTACAAGTGTTGTGTACAAAGTTTTCTAACTTATTTTTTACGTGGGTGATTTTAATGACCACTATCTTAAATTAATACAATAATAAAAGAAACTTGGACACAATTTCATTATTTTATTAATAACTCAGATCTGTTTAATGAAATTTACGACTATACCAAATATAGACTGACACGCATGCATCATGCACATTTAATGAAACTTTTTTTATTCCAAAGTATATTTGAGATACAATAATTATAGATTAAAGAAAAGTTTTTTATGAACTACAGAATGTTAAGGATTATTAATTATTTTATTACATTTTCAAATTATTATTGCACGTTAAATACAATGCAATCAAAATGAATTTAGTCAGATTTCAAAATATTTTAGTAGCCATATATATAATTACATCATCAATCAATGTTCCTAAATCATTTATAACTCAAAATGAAATTTTAAAAACAGTTCTTAATTTATGGGTCATATAGCTGCTATACCCAAACCTTCTAATCAGGCAAGTCTTATTTATATAACAGAAAGAAATGAAAGAAATAATTTTAAAATATTCAAATGGAAATGATCTTTTACGAATGAAATCTGTTTTTGAATGGTTATAAATAATTAAAACTAAATTAAGTTATTTTTAATATCTCAAAACCAGATTTAATATCTAGAAGTCTTTTATTTTAAATTATAAACTTTACATCAATCCTAATTCATAATTCATCTATTGATCCCCTGGGAATGATATTTATTATACTGACATAAAATATAAACCAAATGTTCTACTTTTGGTCACAAATATTGACATTGTCACAGTTGGCACAAATTATTTTTGCCCACAAGAAATAATCAAATCCAAATCAATCCTGTCTATTTTTACACATTCAAAATATTTATATACAAGTCGCTAGACAAAATGTCAATGGGCATAATATTTAGTAGACCAAACCTATATAACAGAGTATTATACCTAACCAAAGCTTTTGCTGCACTGCTCTTCAACCTTCAAAGTGTGAAGTGCTCGTGCATGCATATACTCCGGGCAATACGCATACCATATTTGACCATATATGACCCCAGGGGTCATTATAATAATTTGGACCCCCCCCCGGATGTTTAAGGTGAATCTTATATATAGATTACATTAAATTGATACATATATTTCCTAATTTGACTTAACTTAATACCACCTATATATATATGGAAGGGAACTGTTCTATCAAATACTGATGTCTGTAGTCATCAAAATAAGACATTGGCTCTCAAACTTGGACAATGCATCATGACTGTGGGCGATAAATTTTGAGTGCAAAACTTTGGACTACTTTCGCACTTAGCCTTCGTCGTAGAAATTCTGGCTACACTTGCACTCGTCGTGTAGACGCAGAAATTAACTTATGTATTTATGAGATCGTCCATGTTTCAGACTCGCAAGTTCCGACGGCGACATTAAGAAATTACTTATGACCAAACTTATTCGCAAATGTACTTGGGGTCACATTATATATACCGTATGATCATGTATGGTTTTTGGATATATGGATTTGTATTATCTCTGTTAGTATGTAAACACGTTACGGTTACTAACAATTATTGTAAAATAGAAATTGCTTTTTTATTTATTTCAGGTTTCCTAAATTTAAAACAACAAAAAATTATTAAAAACAGAAATTTATTTTTTCCAAATGAGTTAAAATGTACTTCAGATTATTTATGAATTTCTTTTTTATATTATAATCTAAATTTATAATTTATACAAATAAATGTTAATTCACTACTTTACAACTACTGTTGAGTTGACATTTATAATAATTAAATGTCAATGAATAATAGTTTGTTCTTTCGTGTTTATATATATATATAGGAGTCAATTTACATAGCCTCTACACTAGGATTCGAACCAAGACCATTTCATATTAGGCAAATATTCTTCCACTGCACATAATTAAGAATATAATTGCCACTTTCACCACATTTATAACAAAAGAAATCACATATAACACTTAAATTTAGAGAAGATTTCCCTTATTACAAATAACTAGAAATTATTCATGATTGATATAGATTTAACTTCATACTATTATACTCGTATATAATTGTATAAAAGTAAATTAAGTTTATACAATTAATTTATATAATTAATTACTACAGTTTATATAATTATACATGTCAATATTCCATTATTGTATATATAAATTATTATCAGAATTGATTGAAAGTGTATTGGAAAATATTCATATAATATTATCTTTGTTTTACAGATTTCACTTTTATAGTGTTGAATGAGATATAATGAGATTTAAAATATATGTC
>JAJNBT010060061.1:0-17528 GCA_028455955.1 Notopais sp. p TS-2021 | reverse complement strand
TCCACAACTAGGCAAGATGGTACCTTTTTTAGCCACTAGGTCGGTGACAGCCATGTACCATTTAAGTCTCTTTTTACTGATAAAGACACTCCGTGACAGTAAGCGGTTCGAACCCGGACCTTCAGACATACTAGGCAGAGAGAGAGACCACCACGCTATCACGTGTACATCTTATCCTATACCGTATCCTAATTTATCCTATCCTATCCTGACTTATCCCTATCCTAACTTATTCTAACCTATTTTAACCTGTGCTCACATATCATAACACAGCGTAACAAAAGAGAATAGATATAAAGAGTATCAAATTCAACCCATTTTGTCATATCTCTTTTTCAGAATATAATTGGATTTAATTAAAATAATTCTATACATTTCAACTGAATAAGCTCTAGTGTGTGTCAGGATTTTTTTCTAATATGATTCCTTTGATAAAAAGTGTTGTAAATCCTCGATCGACTTCTTGTAGTTCATCCAAAAGATTTATTTAAAGCATGAATTGAATCAGAAGAAATTCTTGCGATGCTTGTGGCCTTTTACTGTTGGTTCCCTGGAAGAAAATGTCTGAAACTCCACGATTTCCTGTATTTTAATCCACAAATGTGTTACATTGTAATTCTCAATTTATTATGTTAAAATAGAGACATTTAAATATACATTGATCCAAGAGAAAGAAGATGCGCCTAGGTTCGGCCAACCTATCCTTAATTATTATATCCTAATTTACCCAACCTATCCTAATCTATCGTACCATATTGTAACTTAACTTATCCAAATCAAACCAATCCTAACTTATTTAAATTATCTTGACCTATCCGAACTTATATTATACTATCCGAACCTATCTTATCCTATCCTAATCTAAGCAAACCTATCGTAAACCAAATAAATATTAATTATCATAGTCACCCATCTTTTTCTATTATTTATCGAAGTTACAATCCGTTTTCTTTTATTAACCGAACCTACGCAAACCTATCCTAACCAATTAAATATTAATTATCATAGTCACCCATTGTTTTCTTTTATTTCTCGAACTAAGGATAGTTACGCCCCTTTTCTGTTATTTATCGAAGTTAGCCTCGTTTTCTATCGTCGTTTTCTAAAGTGGGACGGACGACTTACACTATTATATATGTACATTTCATTAGTCATGGTTATTTATCACTGTGAGTGACACAGCATCGTGACATGAATATGGCAACATTCACTGTCGTAATGAAATATTTTCATATAATGGAACCATGACAAACGTCCTCGGATAACTGTGGAA
Source organism: Notopais sp. p TS-2021 (assembly GCA_028455955.1). Lineage (NCBI taxonomy): Eukaryota > Metazoa > Arthropoda > Malacostraca > Isopoda > Munnopsidae > Notopais > Notopais sp. p TS-2021. The sequence continues at coordinate 16,255 of JAJNBT010060061.1, read as the reverse complement.
ATACAGAGCTAATACGTGCAAGTTGAACTCTGACCTCGGTGAGAGCAACATTAAAGGAGTGACGACAAAATTCGAACTGAAGAATTTTATTAAATTTTAATTTAATTAACACAATAAGATAAATAAAAGCTAGGTTAGTTTTATTAATTTTAAAATAGTTATCAAAATTTGTCCATAGTTAAGAATTATGGCAAAAGATTTTTTCCTCTAACTTGTGCGCCGTGAGATTTATTAAAAAGGTAAATATACAAATAAAATAGTTTTAAACTAACAGAAAAGAAGGAAACAAAAATATTTATTTATTCAAAAAAAGAGTTTGCCAGGAATACGTTACCTGTGTGTGACCCGATGTCCCGATTAGACATTTATAATTTGGTTAGCATGAAACTATATGTTGGAAAAAATACATGCAGTATAATGGAATGTCATAGTTTTGAAAATTACAGATTTTAGTAAAATTTTCTGATGTATATTATAATTGATGAATAGGTTCGTTACTAGAAAGACAGTAATTATTTAAACATATTTGCAATTTATAGTATATACATACACACATGCTGTGAAATCAAACCATCAGCCAAACATTTGAAAATCAATTACTTTTAAGAAGTTATTTATTATGTAACCGTCGATAATTATAGATCTAATTCATGCAATTCTGTTGATAAAAATCACCGAAATACCGGTACCGGTAATATTTATCTTTCATAATTATTCTGAATATTTACAAAGCACTTCAATAAAACGTAATTCCAAAAAGCTATTCTATTTTAAGCAACTTACTACTGCGCTATACCTACTTTGTAATAAAAAGTAATGTCGTATCCTTTCATTTACTCGTCGTTTGACATCATTGCTTTAATTTCAGTGATTTCTCCTGGTATTTTGAATAAATCTTTCTAAATCTCAGCATAATATTTTCTCAGGATTCCGTCAGAAGTTTGTCTAGTTCATGGATCAGCATCGAAGAAGTATAAGTTTCAGCAGGTTTCTATAAGTTGGACTCTTTTCGGATCTCGTATTCAGTGTGGATGTTTGTGATAATCACTTGCTTGCTGAAATTGTAATAAATTATCAGACTTATAGGAGATTTGTAATTTTGTAAATTTTAGGTTGTTACTTTAATTATAATCATTTAATTCTTTGTAATCGGGTAAGAAATCATTGCATTTATTATTGAAATTAGTGGCTATAATTTTTTTTAGTTAATTTCAACTTTTTTTAAGTTCTGTAAAATATATTGTTTAGTTTCTTGTGTTATCAAATTTAAAGAAGTTCGACATTATTTCAATAACATTTGTAATATTATAGAAAAAAACTTTATGTTCGTAAAGTTGAGGTTTTTAACTTACTAATGATAGAAGGGTTCAATTGGTTTACCTTTTTATATATGAAGTTATAAGCAATTGAAGAGTGAGTTTAAATTATTTTACAAATTATAAAATGTGCATGCAGTTGTAGAATATATCAGATATAGATTCTTTACAGGTTCAAAAACACTCTGCTGGTACTTTAAAATAATAATGTAAACAATTGAGGAAAGTTTAAAGACTTAAATATGAATAATTTTTTATATTTTTATTATTTAGATTATATTTAAAACACATGGTGCCCTATCATATATTTTTATGTTGTGAGGGTTTTCCAGAAGTCCATTTGGCTATAAGCCTTATATCATAAACGGGCCCCCGGAAATTTCACCGATAGCAATTCACCAACGGAAAATTCACTTAAGAGGAATAGCTCATAATATAACTTTTTAATTTGTAATTTGGTGGTTATTGTTTTAATAATTACCTGACCTAACCTAACCTAAGTTACCAAGGAGCGATGAATTTTCCGTCGGTGAATTATCCGTCGGTGAATTTGGTGGTCCGTGAATTTTCTTCGATGAATTGCTATCGGTGAATGTACCGCACACCCATAAACGGGGACATGCTCCCTATGCATGTAGGTATATTTATTTGAAAGTTTAAATATAGGTATTCAAAGAGGCGCAAATTCCCGTTCCGTTCCGTCGGTTCAGAGTCCGCACATAACACGCTGAACCAACCCACCTTTTATGTAACTCTAATTTAATGCAGGAAAGCAAAGATTTGTCTAGTCTTGCCCTAGACCAGTGATCGACATCAACTTAGCCAATCCATTTAGGCCTATAGGTTATTTAATTTTTCGTAACGATTTATGGTTAACAGGAAATTTGTTTTATTAATGTAGGCCTAGTACCTATATGTATGTTATAATACATCATAAAGTGTGAATTAGGCCTAGTAATTCATAAAATTCCAACTTTTGTAAAGACCTTCCATATTTAATTGTATATTATAATATGAACACAACCATTAAAATATTAAAAAAAATATATATTTCGGTTAGTAAAAACCTTAATTTCAAGATTATCTTATTTATTTTTAAAAAAAGTCAACATGAAAACAAGAATTCACAAAAAAATAATACGCATAATTTCACGTAGAGTTACAATTATTTATCATGAAATAAAATACTATTCAGTATTTCTCAACATTCAATTCAATATGAAACCAGAAGATAATTTTATAACAAATTCGGATGATTGATTTCCCATGTATACGATACGAACTTACCCTCTTTATGTTTATTCTCTGTGACCATACAGCATTTTTTTCAGAAAATTATATCTGATAGATCTCCTGCGATCACTCGAAATCAATTGAATAATATTCAGTACACAGCTAAGCGAGATGCATATATTGTGCACTGTTCATCGTATATTATTCTGTTCATGAATCCATTACAATGATATTACATCATATCCTTTACAGGAAACACAATGTTGATAAGATACGATTGAGTGATATTTCATGTAGTTTGTCTAAGATTGTATGATGAATTTTGTTTGTAAACTACTGCTTAGAGAACAGTTTTATATACATACTGGTAAGGTAAAAAAAAACAATATATAACCATATAAATCATTGTGGCAGAGTAGATGTCGGCTGTTGATACGACAATGCTACAAACAAGTATTTAATAAAAAAATGTATTCGTAACTAAAATAATAATCACTGAATTATTCTAAAATTTATTTATTGTTCAAAACCGAACAAAACACAGAAAATAACTGAGCTTTGATGAAACACCAAGTTAGAATAAGAACAAATAGTTCTCTTTTAACAACTTTTATTACAAATATTTGTTTCAATTAATATATAACATTATTTTTAGATTTGATATTCACAAATAATTGGTTTATATTTTGGAGTTTGCACTTTTGGGGAAGAAACTTGAATAACTTCAAATAAATATATTGAATTCAGTAATATATTATGAAATTAATTAAATTTATATGATTATATACTGCGCAGTTAAGAGTACTACAACTAAAATTCAATGTAAATATGTACTTACCCTATAAATAATAGCAGAATTAGCAACTATTCACAATTTTATAAAATAAGCATCACTGACGTAAATGATTCAAATACTGTTTACCGAATGAGAACAGGACATCGCGATTCTGTCTTTTATACAAACAAAAATCACCGAGATTGTTTCAAAAGATGATGCAATTCGACAGGGAAATAACGTATTATTGGCGGCGCACAGTGCATGTAGTGGTGCAACAAATAGGATATATATTGACAAAGGTGGTGCAATAATCAGGTTCTTTGTGAAATCATTGCTAATTTCATTTGGTTATTCTAGGTAGACTACTTATTTAGAACTAAAATTAGTAAGTTTAATATTATATATTATAGTAAATATGCACAATGAACTACAAAAATTCAGCGTAACTCACTTTTGGAAGAAATAGCGAATGATTTCAATTTTTGTGTATATTCTATTTAGTAACGCAATGATGATCATTAATCGAAAATATAATGTAATTGATATGTAAAATATACTCTCATGATGTTGCAAAATAATTTACATATATTTAATATCGGATATTTATATTCATGTTTTGCGTCATTGTATATAATACAACATTGACATCAATGAATTTGCAAAAGAAAAGATCTTAAATTTACTGTTGCTTACATAATATTTGACGTTCTTGATTTTTTAACACTCATCATCTCAAACCATAATTCTGACTGACAAATTTGAAACAGTTATAATATAATCAAAATAATGGAATTTCTTCAAACATCATTAAAATGGGATAACTTTTATTTCTAGCATGAATGATATGAAACAAACCTTGATCAATAATAAATTGTAAGTATTTTGTTTCATCGAAATAAGAATTGCTTTATTACTAAATCTAATTCCATTGGTCGGCGTTAGAAATTGAAGTCATTCTATTGGTTGACAATATTTTAGACAAGGCGATTCCGATCCTAATTGGTTTTGTATTCGAAAATTCGCCTATTAATTATCACTTTACGAATCGACCAAAGTCGTTGATTCGGTATCTATCGGTAAATGATTTTGTTACGATTTACTTTCTCAAGTTATTTACTTTAATATATATATACATTGCGGTGAGTACTGAATGCTTTTATCTCAACGCAAACAAAAGAATCACGATTCCTTGGATTCGATATACTAACAATAATTTAAATGTCTACGGATACCAAATTTAGATTATTTTATAATTATATTACATTTAATTCATAATTAACATCGTTAATCCCATTATTCATATTGTGATAGTGGTGTCCAGCGTCTGACTATTATATATGACATGCCTGAACAAAAGTAAATTTGTATAAAATATTTTATGATAAATTTAGTATTTAAAAATATTTCTTCAACCAACTTACTATTTTATTTCATCAATATGTTTCCAATAATTTATACAGATCAATATATAATCCGAATGCAAGTGACTCTCGAGTAATGTTACGAAATCCATTTTTACCACTCTTCTTTTCTGATAACAGCATCCTATTCAATTATGACAATCATTAGACAAATTTTTTTGCGTTCTATAAACTCGATCTGGATCGGAATAAGAATCGCTTTACTGAGTAAATCGACTCTGATTGATGTTCATCAGCGGTTCAAGGTTTTCTATTGGTGGAGAATATTTTAGACAAGTTTATTCAGATCAAGATCGGTTTTATCGTGGGCACGAAAATACGCCTCACCGTAAAAGTAAACTGATCATAGTTTTAACCACACACACGAAGCTATAGACGCTATTTAAATTAAAATAGTTGTTCTGAATTTCTATTTGTAGCCGTAACTTAAATCTTATTTTTATTCAATTATCTTTGATTTTTTTTTTAAATTATTAGGGAGGTACATACAGTGTGTGCATGGGTCAATTATAATATTTTAAAATATACATATCATTATGAGAACTAGATTTCCGCCTAACCTATGTTGGATACAATCGGTGCATATATGACATAAAACGAAAAATTATTAAATTTTCATTACGTAGCAGCTACCTACCGTTACCATTAAAAAATGAAAATTTCTCGCTTTACCTATCCAAGCCTTTGAACTCTCTCTTTTCGGGAAACTTTGTAAGAAATAAAAATGAGTATATCATAAACATTTTGTTCTCAGAAAACTGACCAAACTACATTTAGATCTGTTCCTTTTAATTTAATTTCGCCTTATCTTGAACAAAATTGTCTATAAAAAAGTAGTTTTGATTCAAATAATTTGATGAAAAGTGTTGTAAGTCGACGATCGACTTCTTGTAGTTCATCCAAATGAGTTTTTTAATGCATGAATTGAATCACAAATTCTTACTATGTCTGTGGCCTTATACTATTGGTTCCCTAGAAGAAAATGTCTTAAAGTCCGCGATTTCATGTAGTTTAATCACCAAGGGAAAATCTGCTACTTTGTCATACTCAATTTATGTGTTAAAATCAAAATAGTTAAATGTACATTGATCAAAGTGAAAGAAGCTGCCCCTAGGTCTGGCCAACCTATCCTTACGTATTCTATCCTAATTTATCCAACCTATTCTTATCTATCGTATCCTATCGTAACTAAACATATCCAAACAAAACTTATGCAAACTAATCCTTTCCTATCCTAACCTATCTTAAGCTATTAGAACCTATATTCTGCTATTCGAACCAATCTTAACCTATCGTAGCCAATTATATATTAATTATCGTAGTCACCCATCGTTTTTTTCATTTATCGAAGTTACCGTAAAACGGGGTGAGTTCGGATACGGGGTGAATTCGGACGGTCGAGTCTGATAAGTTAAATTGGCATTAAGTAGCTATATGAACATTTACACCTAGAACAAAAAATTTTGATGGACAATTAGCCTAAATAACAGTACATAATTGTTCCAGGTGCAAATGTCAGTCTCGTAATAAGATAAATAAAGAAAACATTGCATGATTCTGATATGACTGAACTACGATTCTATTATATTCTTCACTGCTAATATTAAATGAGTCAAAGCCTAAAATTGGATCTGATAACCTACATTATATGATTCTATTGTTTACCTATTAAAATTTTCTGGAAATACTTCATGGAGTTATTGTTCCTCTGTAGGATCGTTTCGGTAACTTATAAACCTCAGATAATTATATATAGACACTATAATAGACTCTATAGTTGCTAGTACAAGAGCTAACTTGTGCGAGCTGCTGGATTTGACTATACATAAATTTTAAGCCTTCAATCATATTGAAATATATACTAAATAATGTAACATTAACATTTGCAATTGATTATCCATGTAAATAGTTATCACTATTAAATTCGTTAAACCCTCCAAATCATTTCGTTTATTGCAAGAAGTAAATAAACAAATTGTAAATGTCATAAATACAAATCATTTGAAAAATGTCAAATCGGGATGATCACAAACTGACATCACTCAAGTAACACCATCAATGGTTTCAAAACCATCGAATTATCTCAGATTCCCAATGTATATTCATTTTACGACGCTTCAAGTCCTCTTAGGATCTGCGTTATCCTTATGTTCGTTCCTAGAAAGTGTAAATCTTGAAATTACATCTCATTTTTAATACACAATCTTAATATAACTAGAACTTTCAAATTTCTTTATAAACATTTCTCGAGATTTTAAGATGTTGAACCAGTCTTGTATAAAATAATTCCATTGTCTTGAGACAGTTTCTTCAACTTGAGATGTCAAATTAAACTGAAGGTGAAGTGAGTGAAAGGACATTTTTTTAAGGATATCCACTACATGTCTGCGGTCATTTTTTAAGTCTATTTTGTCTTATATCATAACCTGGGTCGTATTCTCTGACCAAGTAAGTTTATTTGAAAGTCGAGGAGAAGCACCTTCAACGACTCTCGAACTCCCATCCTTCCGGTTCAGAGACTGAACCATCCTATTGTGATAATAATGATAATATTTTATTAAAACAAAGCAAAACTAGTGTGCAATATCACTTTTACAATAATAAAGAGTATTGAATTATACTGTACATGTAACTGAGAGGAAATGATAATATCACACAAAACATTTGTGCTTTGAATTGTATGTTTTAAAAATGTTTTCAGATTAATTAGTTTTCATTTAACTTTTAAATGTTTTACAATCTAAGTTGATCATAAATCTTCTAAAACTCGCAATCTTTTAAGGTGAAATGTAAGAAAGAAAAATGTTCCCCACGACATAACCTTTCCAATATATACTACAGGAATATATAATTTGTTGTTCTAACTAAATTATTTCGTATGATCTCCTCATTTGTAACTTCGATATTTTATTTCAAATTAACTTCCGAGAGATCGTAGTTCCATTTCTCGTTCACTTTTCATATAAGTTTATACTGTATATGTCTGAAACCCATAATAATTATCAATAGAAACATGGAATTATAATATCCGAGGCTTGATGGATTTTTTTATTTAATTTTGAATGAGTAATATTTATAAAGTTTTTCTCTCATTGAGAATTTACGACTGTATAATTCATCAATCGTAAATTAATTTCCAGATAGCTGTATATATTACGAGATTTAGTATATAGACATCCAGGACCAAATAAAGCGATATATATATATATATTTAAATTAATGATGTTGAAGCACCTATATATATAGATTAAGCACATTATTTAACACATGTTACTTAAGATTAATTTTTTTGTGGGTTTTCATGAACATCTCTGAAGTCCATTTTGGCTTAAATCATAACTGGGGGCGTCCTCCCTAACCAAGTATAGATCTATTTGAAGTCGATGAGAAGCGCGTCAGGTAGGCTCGAACTCGCATCATTTTGTCTTAAAGGCATAACATTTCTTGAACTTTCTAATTTTAAAATTAACCAGAAATATTAGTATAACATTAGTCATTTTATTATGAAAATTAAATTACAATAATTTGTATGGAGTCATTGAATGATAACTTTATAATATTGGATATAAAGAAGCATAGAGATCATTTTAGTAACGCTAATAAACAAATATGAAAAACAAATTCTGAACAATATACATTTTAATAATTGTTGTCATTATTTTTTAAAGATAAATATAATACGTGCATGACCCACCCATCGGTCGATCGCTCAGCAATATCTAATCGATTGCGAAGCAATTTTAAATGCATTATTATTTGCAGTTATCAACGACGATATACAAATGCATCAACATGCACAGTTTGTAAAGGCTTTAGAACACAGAAAATTTCCCTTTAACAATTAAAATCTTAAAGGTCTGAGTAAGAATAATTAAATATATATGTGTGTCGCTCTATATATTAAATATTAACTCGATATGTTAATCGACATGAACTTATGAACTTTATTATTATTTTGAATTCAAGTAAAATATTTAAAATTTAATGTCTTAGATAAAATTTTTTTATTAGAATCTTAGAATAAATCCTATGAAAATTAATTTATTTAAGACGCTAAATTATATATATTTTACTTGAATTTAAAATAATAATAATCTTCATTTGCTTATGTCGATTAAAGTATTGAGCTTTGGAATATTAATATTCAATAAATGAAACAATTTGAAGTTTAAATATGATGAATATTTATGAAATAAAACTTGAATTTTATGTACTTGAAGATAGATCGTAAACTATGAACGTACAGCTGTTACAATTTCGAAAAAAATTTCGTATGGACGTTAATAATCAGGTTTTATTCAATGTGGTTCGTGAGTGAATGCACTATAACAGGGATGGCGAACCTTTTTCTACCGGCAGTTCTGTTTTGTACATTTACAGTTTAAAAAATGTAAATGCATGGGTCACATATATATACTGTATGTACGAACTATTTTCAATGTAAAACATATTGCTGTATAGCTGCAAGTTTTGAATGCAACATTTTTTGAATGGAAATTGTATACCACTATGTAGCTAAATAAAGTTGGGAACGAAATAATTAAATATTTTAATAAACAAAACTATATAGAAAATACTCATTTAGTCATACAGAAGTCATTTTTTTTCAAAATTAAATCAAAACTATAGCTGTAGGATTTTACAGGGATTCTTCTCTAAAATATTTAAATTTCAGATAGTTTCTTTTATTTTTAGATAAAAAAGTTTATTTTTGAGAATTTTGTTTAATTATTTTGCAAATTATATACATTTAGTACCCTTTCTTGCGCATGCAGGTGGGTCAAGAAAACTTGCAAATGAGTTCGTCATCCTTGCACTATAGTCATCAATAAGAATAAATTCAGGAAAAAAAGAAGATGAGAAATAATTTAAAAAAATGATAAAATATAAGGTAAACATTTGTCGTGCGAGGAATATTGCCAGTATGAGAAATTGGCAATTGGAATATTGCCAGTGGAAAATATTACTAATCGGAATATTGCCAGAAATGTTTTAATAATAGTTTTTATCCTATTTATTTGCAAGTCAACGATATATATGCAACAGTTGAAAAATAGACTTTATATATTATGTTAAGATGTGAAAAATATGTTTTATTTTGCAATTTTTAACTTTCAATGTTATGACAAGCAATATTCTTCATTGAGAATATTCCTCACGGCAATATTCCAACTGGAAATTTTCTATTCTGGCAATATTGCTACTGGCAACCTTAGACCTATTTTATTGTACCGGTAATATCTTTTGTAACAAGTAATTCTTGCCAATTTTCCTAATCTTATCAAATGAAAGAACTTCCAGACAATCAATAATAGTCATTAAAATTAACTAGAAAGGTTGTAACATCAATAAAATATATTGAATTACTTGACTGTTTGTTGACGTATAGGTACTCGGTAACCCAGCTGAAATCGATATGAATTCTTATTATTTATTCATGTTCACGAAATTTACATCAGTTTTCAATTGCAGTATTGTTAAATATAAGTATATCATGTAGAGTTGTATTTATCATATTTAATATAAATTACAATTGATATTTGATACCGTTATTCAGAAACGAAGGTGACCGCAGACTTTTATTAAATAATAAAGTTAGTCATATTGACATTTTGTCAGGAGTAGTTGACATTGTTTTTAGAACAGCGTCTTTATGTAATGTATGAAAAATTTATCATTCTCAAGTAGATTATCATATATAGTGGAACAGTGTTTCGTATTTGTCTGCATAAAATATATATGGAATTTTAAATTTGAATATCTTCATCAGTTTTCAAAATAATGATTACATCAACTAAGCTTTATAAATATCTTCCTTTCAAAATTTTCATTCTGTCTTTCAATTTTTTTCCCATTCTTCCTTTTACCTTTAAATTTGGAAAATGTGGATTTCGGGCAAACTTTTCTTGCTTGCGTTTTTTGATTTTGATTGCAATATGGATCATCAATTTCTTGTCAATTGTAAACACTCTAGAATTACGAATTAAAAATGCAAGTATCAATATGTCTTCGGATAATTATGCTGTCACCTTAGGTATAGTATTTTCTCAGCTAACTTTTATAGGAATGTTGGGTCTCTTCGTTAGGCCAAAACGTACTTTGAAATTATTATTGAAACTGCAACATTTACATGTTCCGAAATCGCCGTTTGGAAAGAATGATTATCACATTTTCGCGAAAGATCCTTTGATAATTTTGTCTTTTATTTTCATAATTATATGTATTGGACAAGTAAGCATGGCAATTACACCGAGTTTAACTTATGACTACTTTTATATAGTCATTCCAAATGCGATGTTTTTCTCTGTTCATAATGGTTTCATAGCAACGTTGAGATTCTTGTTCCACCTTTTTAGTAAGAGTTTGTCAGTTATCTCAGATCAATATTTGGAAGCTTTTGTTGAAGAAAATGAGGAGTTCCGAGTGCGATGCAGGATTAAGCTACTTCAGGAAATCAATAAAGTAATATAAATAAAATGAAACTTTGATTAGAGACATTTATAATCGGTACCGTAATTTTTGTTGAAAAATAACTAAGGAACATGATTTTTCAACATATCACAAAATTAATAACAAGAAATGTGAAGTTATTTTTTACTTTAAAAATATTGTTCATTATAGGCTCCTTCTACTACTATGAATGTTTTTAATCGTGACCCAAAATCGTCAATTGCTCTCTCTATTGAGTTGTGGTAATTTATCTATTGCACGTTTTAATAATCCATTCTCGCAAATGATCACAATCCCTGATTTTCATCCAGTATAATTGCTTTACCAAGTTATATCTAAAATTGGAATGAATTCCCCGAGAACAAGTCAATAGATAGAGAAAAAGTGAGCTGAAAGCTCACAATAATCTCCGCATGCATGCAGGAGTTAGGAGAGCAGAACATTTAATTGGGTTTTATTTGGTTATTTTGTTTTATAAAGCAAATACAAATACATAGAAAAAATAGCCTTTCCATCTGTGAAATGTCAGTTGGAACACGTATTTTGTCAACATTAATTGAAAATTGGATGTTAAACAGTACTATTATAAACTATCGATAATATACCTTTGTTTAAATATTTCGTATATTAAAGGATAAAAAACCCAGTATGTTGTTAGTGTAACCAATTCATTCATTTTATATCAGGTCAAGAAGTTGAAGGAGACGATGGAAACACTTTACAGTTTTACTATCAGCTGTGTTCTGATAACACTTGCTATGACCATGACAACATTTCTTTATTCCGCCCTTCGGAGTGAAGTTTATATAAAATATCTGATAACAATTTTGATAATGAACCTTCTCAACCTTTGGATGATATGTGATGAACCAACAATTTTTGTCAATAAGGTAAAATAAAGATTTAATAAGGTGAAATAAGAAGTAAAATAATAAAATTTACATATTTACTTACGATATAGAAAATATGTTTCTTAAAAATATATTTTTTCCTGAGAAGGTGATTTTTTTATTTAATATATAACCATTAATTTCTTGGTATATTTCACCCAGATTCTTTCAAAACCTTCTAAAATTTTCTTTACTTTTCCAATTAATTACAATATTTCGAAAAGAAAAGTGCAATCACCCATTTTAACGTATTCTATACAACTACAATTAAAAAGAAAAAAAAATTCAATACATTGTCATTTACATAATTAAAATATTTTCAAAATTAATATTTTCCTATATTTTCAAGATTAATTATTTAATCAAAGAGGCTTCCATATAATAAGTTGAATATTTTATCATATTCCGTCATATTCCATCAAATTTATTTATGGGACTTTTCATGGCGTTTTCTTATGTGTTAATTATTTAACACATTAAAGTTGCCTTAATTAATTTTCTGTTCTGATAATAAAATAAAAAAGTTTCTTCTATACAAATGTAATAATGAATTTATCGTGAACCGACTTTTCGCCCAACGTCTTTTGACCCGCCTGTTTTTTGGCCCAACGTCTTTTTGACCAAAGAAGTTGGAAATTAAAATAAACAAAGACTCTTAGGTTAGATTAGGTTAGATTATCTTATGTTAGGTTAGGTTAGGTCAGGCTAGATCTTTTCAATAAAATATAACTATTGATAAACAATAGTTTTACTTAAAAAAGAAACATATTTAATTCGGTAATTTATAATTAATAAATATGTAGCAATTTTTAAAATACAAACAACCTCATAAAAATAAAAAATGTCTTTATTTATTTTAATTTCCAACTTCTTTTAGGCCAAAACAAGTTGGGCGAAAATTCATGTCACCGAATTTATTTCAATATGAATGATGTTATAGAATAAAAATATTTGTCTTCAAAGTAAAGCTGGATAATTATAGTCCATTGCAATATAAAATATCTCGCTGAAGTAAATTCAATTAGTTTGCTGATGAATTAGGCGTATTTTTGTATGTAATATAACTGGTTTATATCGGATGTATTCGATCCCCATTGGTGTTTATTAGAAAATGAAGGGATTCTATTAGTTCACAAGGTTCTTGACTAGATAATTCCGATACAGAGCGGTATATATTATGCACATGGAAATATGTCTTATTTGATTTTTGAGTAAATTATTTGATGCAATAATAATTTCCATAATTTTGTCTAATACCTTTTCAGTTGTCAGAAATCAATGACAAAATCATGATGTTGCAGCACACGCCAACATATTCCACGAAAGAATTTCTTGAGGTGAATTTAATAAAATTATATTGATGTAATATATGAAATATAGTTAGGACCGATTATTCGACATTGCTGGGATAACTCAAATTGAAATTCACGTTATCGGTTAGAGCGATTTTAGTATATTTTTCTATGCTAAAAATCTCTTTCGCCATTTTACATTTAAATTAGCAGAACTGCCAAGGAACTACGCATTTTTAAAAAAATCAAGGCTCCTGTTTTTCTCAGCATGTCTTTCATGGGATTCGAATGATTTGAAACATGGAGCTTTAACAGATAAAAAAGTGACATCTTTTGTTGAAATGACATTCTTATTGTCATGAAGATAGGGAATGTCATTGATGTCATTAAAGATCCTAGAACATACTTTTTTAAAAATTCTGAATGGCCTGGCAGTTCTCATAATTTAAATGCTTCAGATAGAGAACTTGAGACCTACTTTAAAGGAGCGAGTGGAGTCAAAACTTTTTAGGCAACCAGTACAAGACTGTATGAACTACCAGATTTTTAGTTCTTTACATCTAGATAACGCTGTAGGGGGAGGCCACACATCATTGTGGTATCATTAAATAATAGATCAATTTTCTACAGATTTCACCGATCCTCCTTGCATTGAAACCCTTGTATACTTTCAGGATATTTAACATGTATAATATCAATCGTGGTACATTCTTAGAAGTAAGTGTTAATTTATTTGCTTCATCAATGATTTTTTTACTAATTGCAATAGCATAAATTATCTTTATAAAGGGAGGTATATTTGCTGTCTTGCTTGCTTGTCATTAACTTGTCTTCTGAACTATAGAATTAAACAAATAATAAAGACCCAACATAAATTTATATAAAAATAAAATATGCCCCCAAAGCCACACAACAGGCCATGGCCCCATAAATATGAATATCTTAAATTTCAACAAAATTTTCACAGATTGGTCAATGGATCATTTAACTTAGTTTTAATTGCATTATAAACTTAATAAATTAATGATATCAAGATATAAATTATAACTTATGGAATGCAGAAATAAATGACTACTCATGGAGTCAAGAAATTGATTATAATTCATAGAGTTAAGTAATAAATTGTAATTCTTAAGAGAGTCAAGAAATAAATTGTAACTAATATCATCAAGTGTCAGGTTATGAATTTGTAAGAAATTACTCTTAATTTATTTGATATGGAAATGATATATGAAACATGAGTTGATGAGTTTATTTTCATTTCAGGTGCTGCAATTCATCGCAACGTACTTAGTGATACTGCTACAAATTCTTTGAAAACATACATGGTCACTTATAAATTATTAACAGGGTCGCCCCTGTATGTGGTCACTTATATCAGTAATTAATCACCATAGATGTTTAACGAGGGCATATTTTTAAACTTTAAACATAATTTAATATGAATATTTATTCTATTCTAAATGTTTGTGGAAAAAGGATAAAAATAATTAAGAATCAAATTTGTAGCAGTTAATGTTGATCCCTATATACCAAGTGGGGTATCACTACATATAGTTGTTTTGAAAACGTACTTCAATATAGCAAGATAACTATTTAAAGCCATATTTTTATTTTATTTCACTATAACTACATTACTAGTTTATTTCTAAATAATTTATTTTAAATGATACTAAGCATCAGTTGAGCCATATAAAATAAATGTAGGGTGAAGTGAAAAGTGCGATTTTGGAAATTCAAAACGCTTGACCTCTAGAAATCTTTGCATGTTTATTAGTAATATTCTTAGAAAGTTTCAATCAATTCTATAATGATCTTCTGCTAGTGAAATGTATGTGTAAATTCTGTAGACCTTTGTGAAAATTTTGACTTTCGGATATAATGTATGTTCAGGAACTCAATTTATTATTTCAAATTAACAATCAGAATACAAATAGCAAGAATCATAATAACATGGAATCTAAATTATTGAATCATACTGTAGTAACAATAAAATTTAACTTAATTCGCTACGGACATATAACGAACGAGTTTAATATGTAAGAACAGTACATTAATGAACGTAAAATATCACAATTTGTTGTGAAGTCATTCTAAAGTTTTATATTCAAAAGATCAATGCTTGATAATAATATTATTTTTTTACTGAATTATTTCACAAATCATCCACGACATCTGAATGTAATCAAAACATATTCAACATTGATGCAATCCAAAAATTATAATTTGATCAAAGAAACGCTTTAATTTTTACCACCTTATTAATTACAACATATAAAAGACAATGATTTGCTTTTATTTAATTAACCTTCCATGGTTAAAACGAATTGTTTTATTATAGAAAATTATGTTCATTATTTATTTTATCTCGTATTCTCTAGTCCAGTGATTCCCAAACTTTTTTTTTACTCAAGGCACACTTTAAGAAAATATATAAAAATTTGGCGAACTTTGTTCATAAATTAGGCTTTTTTAGCACATTTTAAGACAAACTTGTTAAATCATTATAAAGGATGTATAACCTCTTAACTTAAAACAATATTTTTGTAATTTTCACGGCACACGTACCTAATAACAATTCGCGGCACACAAGTGTGCCTCGGCGCACCGTTTGGGCAGCACTGCCTAGTCTATACCAACAATTTAAAAAAAATAAAAAATTGACTGATAGGTAAAAATGGTTGTAGCCTACTGGGCTAGATTATGAAAGGAATGCAGTTTTTCAAGTTTAAAACAGTGGACGGTAAGTTGCGTTAGGATAGGTTAGATCAGGGGTGGCCAACCTTTTTGGTACCATGCGCCAATTTTTTTGCTAATGATGTGCGATGCGCCACAATAAAGACATATGAAAAAAAACGTGTATAAATATGTATAT
>JAJNBT010059941.1:0-11126 GCA_028455955.1 Notopais sp. p TS-2021 | reverse complement strand
AGTTCATAGCTAATTGAATTCAATGTAACTTATTTACCTGACCGTCCGAATTCACCTCGTTTTACGGTACGTAGTACGGTATTGAGCACAGTATTATTACGAATTTGTCACGTATTTTAATGTGACACAGCCGATATACGGAACACCTATATTATATTTAAAACAGTTTGATGATCATGATGACTTTAAAAAAAATTCAAGGGTAGGAAAAATGGCACTTGGACCCTTGGTATGTAAAATGTTGGCCATCCTTGAATTAGATTAATACACTTAAACTGAACCAATCAGATCCAGTAAAATATTTGTCAACTATCAATCGAAGTCCGTAAAGAAGTTAGATGGTAAAACTAAACCTAGCGCCATATTCTCACATATATTTTTGTTAAGCTAATATTAAACATAAAACTCAACTTCTCGATGTTATAAAGAAAATGTAGCGGAGGATAAAACAGAAAATGGTAAGAAAAGACAAATAATACATGTCTGGGGAGATTAAAAATAATTCTGATGCAAAAGGATAATTTCTATTAGGGTTATAGGCTATTTTCATCAGTAAGGAAGGGGTGGTATACCAATATATATTATTTTCTACGTAGCTAAGTGTGTGTGCGCTATATTTTCAAGCATTCGGATGGTGATTACAAGCATTGTACAAAGCTAATTTTTAAAATTCATTTTTGATTTCTCAGACAATTTTGTGAGAACTGAATAATGAAAATCAAAAAGATTTTGTTACAAAGAATACAGATACACACTTGACCTCTCTTCAGCTTCTTTGATCGTTCGCCAGCGCTCTATACAAAAAAATATATATAAACTTCAATATAGTTATATACCATTTAAACAAGTATTGGAACACTCCTTATTTATATTAAATTAATGAAACATTCGAAATATCCAAAGACAACTGGCAGTTTAGGGAAATAAGTTAATTTTTACGTAGTATATATATATAATATAGTTAAATAAATTACTAATTCAAAAAAGTGTAGAACAGCAATGTTTAATTGCTAAATACATCGATTTAGCAATCTCTATAAATAATCGCTCCCAATTATGTTTTTATTTTAATTTCTAATGAAAATCTTAAGAAATTATGGTGTATATATATTTTATATATAAATATGGACAAAATTGAATTAAGTTAGTTTTCTAGTCAATGATTTAAAAATAGCTAAACCTTTCAATCCATATTCGGATTGGATAATATGCTGAAATAAATGTTAAGACTAGAACAATTTACAGCGCGACAATAATAATGTCTCCTGTAACTTTGCTACATTTTTTAAATATTTTGAAGAAGATCCAAAATTTTAACATTTTAATGCGCTAATTGTATTAATGTGAAAAATGATAAATGAAATGAGATGAAGATATAAGAAGGATCGTAAATTCTATGGCGAAATGACAGACTGGCATAAGTCCCTTTTAATCCATGTTGAGTTACGTCGCAGAGTACGATAAGCAAAGGAGATCTGTCGGCTGATGTTAAAATGGAATTAACTCGTAGGTGTCTTTCGGAAAATGAAAACTTTGAAGTCACAATTTCAATTTATCCCATTCTGTCATCTTGCCACAGAATTATTAACAGCAAACAGAATCAGGTGAAAATATTTAATTCATGCAAAGCAATTTTAAAAATGACAAATCAATGTAGTACCCTAATTTAAAATCAAAAGTTGAAATATTTTTGATTTTAATCTATGACGCTTGCGGATATAAGCTTTGAATCTAATAAGAATTTCTATTCAATGATCTTAGGATAGAATGAACGTATTTTCAGAGGAATTAATGAAAAGTGTACATTGATAAACTATTTAGATACATGTTCTGAAAAAGTTAATTATATTTATTTCAGATATTTTATAATGAAAGATAAAAGTTTATAGAACTCTATTTATATCACACAAAAGCCTGATACTACGTTAATTGTACCAGAATTAGAGAATCAATGACGCAATTAGGATGACTTCATACGTCACTGGTTCACAGATCTGGAGCTAATTGATAATAAAACAAAACCCACTAGTGTAAATTAAAAATAACATTAATTGGAATAACTAAACATACCAATTTCATCATCGAAGGATGAGTAGTTGAAATCTAAAGGAAATACACTGGTTAGAAAGCGGAAAAGGGAATCTGTTATAGGGCTGATATTAAAAGAGTAAAAGCTATAAAGAATATTATTAGAGTTAGTATAGCTTCAAAATAGTATTTTCTCTTTATCTTTAGAAAGTTGAAATTTCACATATTTCCGGAGATTAAATAATTGAGTGGCAAGTTCTTGTCAAGACAGAAATTACGTTGATTTAAATTCTCAGAAACATAATTAAATTGTAAGCATTATTTTTGCAAATGTTTAGTGATATGCATGGTACCAGTAGCCAGTTTCAAAAGGAGTTTCTAAAATTTATAAAAAACTGGTTGGTCATGAAATGGACTGAAATTGCGACGTGTAGGTCTATATAGGAGCTATCTAGATTAGTGCAAAAACAGGGATTTCTGAGCCTGTGACTAGATCCACAGAAACTATCATGCTTCTAAACATCGGAATTACTTAGGTTAAGTAGAGGTAAGCAAATGTATTAACGAGTGATGTTGCAATTAATGAATGATTATTTACAGAAATGTTTGAAATTGATGGAAGTTATGTATCCAATTATCGGAGCAAAACTATGTTACACGGCTAGGTTCCAATTGAATTATGCGACGATTTAACTTATGAATTACACTAGCTTATTCTGTTATTTTACTACGGTATTCGACATACAGTGTGTTTTCTAATACAAGAATCTATTTGTTGATGTAATAAAATACTTACTATCAAAAGAAGCAAACAGATCTGGCATGTCATCCATACTGACCATACTCTTGAGACCGAACTTGGGCCCCTCCTTGTACTGAGCTCTCTTCTGCACTTGAGGATCATCGAGCATTGTTCCGGCAGGAGGAGGGTTCATCAGGGGATCGAAAGAAATTGATTGACTACTAGGGCGTTTTATTAAATCGAGCGAGGGACGTCTGAGAACAAAAGGCGCATGTTAGACGTAATACGAGGCGGCGTCTATTCGAGTCCATACACATTAAGGGCAGTTTCATTAACAGAACCAGCGGTATTGAAGCTTTCTAACCTTTTCAACAGACTAAAGACATTAGTTTTAAGAGTTAATCTAGTATATATATGCTATTTAATTGACGTATTTATATTTGATGGTTGATTTTAGTACTAGAAACGAGTCAACATTATATAAATGGGCGCATATGATAATCAGTACCGGTACATCGACAAGCTTCATTCAAATTAATCGCCAACAAACAAAAAAGAGAAACGAAAGACCATGCGTGAACAGAGGAAGAGCGAGAAGATGAAACTCAAGAAGAAAAGTTGCTGCGACTCTTCGTCTAGTAAAGGACACAAGTGAGAGAGACATCCATGACGATGCGATGCTTACCCTTGAACCCTCTCCGAGTGAGAGTCTGCTTGTTTACGGGAGGGAGAGGGACAAGGAGAGGAGGAGGAAGAGGAATAGGGGGGGCGCGGTGGGGGCGTCCCACTCCCGCCAGAAGAAGTCGTCTCCGACCGAGTGAAAAGACCGCTACTGAAGTCGACCAAGTACTTGGGCGAGCTACCGGCAGCGGGGAAGAGATTGCATTTAGTCTTACGATACCTACCCTTGACACCAGTAATATATAGGAGATAGTTCAACAATTATTACCAGCAGTTATAAAATTTTCTTGCAACCAATCATCATTAGCTTTCATTAAATATAATCAACTATTACAATCAATTAGCGTTAATTTTCATAATACGGTATAGTATTAGTATCATCAATGTGTGTAATTTTTGTTCAATTATAAACGTATGTTTCATAAACAATTATATAATCATTTTCTCTGTTGTAATGAATAACCAAAACACAACAGTCGAGACTCTTTAACAACTAAACTGACTGTAAAATATACAAAAGAATTCCTAATAAAAAATCTTATATTTAATTATTTACTTATATCTAATGAAATAGCTTTGTCTTGATAGAAAATTGTTTTATGATTGAGATGAAGAATTAGTTTTTAAGCTGTCTTCTACCAATTACTCTCAAAAGTGGCTTCCGGTGCCGATGTTGAAGAAAGTGTACTAGTATAAAGTTGCTCACAAAGGCGAGGTCGTGGTGGTGAAAGAAAAAACGACGTGATCCATTGTATATTAACTAAGTTCAAAGTGCATAAAAAGATCATTCATTAGAAGAAAAAATGTCTAATGTTACGAAATCTCAAAAATGCATCGAAAAAATATTTACAAGTTGTTCTATGCAGAATTTAAGCAAAATGACAAGTCGATGCAAATAAGGTCTTACCATTTTTGAAAGCGCGTCAGTGTTTAATAGCGTGAAACTTTTGTGTCTGTGGAGCAGATGGCATATGGTAGTTGGTGGGAGGATGTGTCTTTGTTTTCTAATTTCTAGTTCAGTGCTACGGTAAGTTGGTTACCTTGTCAACATGTTGGAGACATTAGAAATGCTGAAGACGTTGCTAAACATCCCTGTCTTTCCTTCTTCGCTGCAGAGAGGAGCTCCTGACCAATTTCCTGTTAGAGGCGGTGCTGACGTAGGGACTGGTTGCATTTGACCTTTTTCCGTAACCAAATTTCCCATCAAACTCAGAGGATTAGAAAAATGCTTCATTACCGGTACCTGCAGAAAGTGAAGGTTATTTGCGAATATATCGATAGGCCAGTTTCGGTGTTTTTCATTTTTCTTCTTCAGAATTTGTTAATTATTGTCTTAAAATTAGGTTAGGTTATTGAGTAATTCGTAGGTTCACAAAGTATTTCGTCCATTAATTGCGTTTATAAAATAAAGTCAATGGTCTCCATGGATTTTTCTCTATCTAAATTGTTAGACAACTTTATTTTCTATAATACATACTGTATATGACCAACCTTCTGTTTACGTGGTACCTGGCATGTTGGTTCACTGCCATCCTCCGGTAAGGGTGGCATCTCGTTATCTGTACTAAAAGTCACTGAGGTTGTTCTCTTCTTGTCATTAGTTAGAGGAACTGACATGGAAGAATGTAGAGGAGTCTTTTGAGCATTGATGACGTCCTCAAGAGTATCACACTGTTTTTGAGCAACCTTGGAAGCATCTTCGGCGATAGTAGCCAAGTCCCCTTGAACACTGGACGATCCCAAGTGTATATCTGCAGGAGATACATCCGCACTAATCGGGGTAAGCAACTCGTGCTCGAAAGCTTTTGGGAAAGCGGAGGTCTCGCGTGTCTCTCCACCACAAGAACAGCTTGAATCGTTGTCATTATCTTCTGTCGTAAGTTCAGGTATAGGTCCTTCATTGCTCGGAGATTCTTCGGACGGTCGTCCCGCCTGCAGTAGTACGTCCGTAGTTTCTCGACTATCCCGATTGCCATCTTGACTATTCTGAGTTTCATCTACTCTGTCCTGTGTTTCATCTTTAGGCTCCTCTGTGTGACAACATTTTTGCTTGCCGTAGTATATTTCCGGTTTAGGAATATCAGGTCTGGAAGGATCATGCTAATTAATACTATATCTGAAATAGAATAAAAATAATTCAAATTTTCGATATTGAACATTAAAAATCTTACTTCGGGAGAATTGTATCCTTAACCTTCATGTGTGCGATATCGTAATAGAGCCCGGCATTGACCACTAACTCCATGGGGGCGATAACCCCGTAACTCTCAGATCCCCTTTCTATAACCAAAGGGTCAGACACATTCGGATCAAACATGACTGCATTGGGAGTCACTAATAGCACTCCAGCAACCACACCCTGCAAATATTTATTAATTAGACCTATACTGAATAGTGTTCCATATCTAACATTTTTAATAGGACATAGATTTCGAAAGTAAAAATAAAGATAAAACTTATAAAGGCACATTTTATTCGAATCTATTGAACAATTTGGTTGTAATTTTTTAGGTAAACTTTTATTTTAGTATGTAAGATTATGACATCCAGATTCGCAGTTTGCTACTCTTCTCGTGATGTATACAGTATATGACACGAAATATTTCATTAACAATTAACGTAGGTACCGGTTTAGTTTTTGGTAAATAGCTACACCATACGGGTCCTGTTTTAAACATATTTTGAATTGTACTTTTGTTATTCTTTTTACATACGCCATGGTATTAAGATTTAAGATATAATATTAATCGGACCTCATTCCATTTCAAGACTTTTTATTACGAAATTGTAAATCACATTCAAAGACATTTGTTTTCAAAGTTTCATACCGTATTCAAAAATGAAATTTATAAAATAAATATCACATTCTATCTTTGAAGTACGATACAATTTACTATGCTAACCTAACAATACCTAAAGATGTCCTTTTAAAAACAAATTGACAACATGTTTACTAATTCTAGAATCTAAAAGTTTAATGTTTTTGTGAATGAGGAAGGAATAACTATCAAAGAGGATCTATGTAAAGAATATCAGCTTCAGCCCATTCTGTCATAGCAGTTTTACCATAATACACTTGTTTTTTATTTACGATAATTAGTTAACTTTTTACGGGAAAAATATTGTATTTGTTAAGATAAGCAATCAAAAGAATAAATCAAGCCTTGGCTAGCTAAGCCTAACCTAATCTCCCTCCTTTAACTGTATATCAAATAGACTGTCTTGAGCATCAGACCCCGTAAGTCGCTATATCATCTTGACTCTCGAGTATCCATCACCCTAGAACCTCTAGTCTAGTGGCTCATGGATGCCCAGAAATATATAAACTTTATAATCAGAAAATTAAGGTCTGAAACTTTATTGTGATATAAGTGTTTAATTGTTTTTCTTTCGTTTAAAAAACTTTAAATATAATTATTCATGGTTAAATATAGAGACACTTCCATCAAAACCAGAATAACCCCAATTCTACAAATATAGCATTGGGTTTTAAGACACTAAACAGGAAGATAACTAAAATTCTCAAAAAAGTACTGTAGGTAGGTAATTACACAATATCCCATAGACATATAAGAGGTTAGCGTATACACTTTACAGTATATATAAAAAAAGTTCTTAATTATGAAAATAGTCTGTTGCCACAAGCTGATATTATTTAAATTTATTATGAATATTTCCCCATTTAATTAGATAGAGCTGATAGTCTTTAGATATACGCTCTTTATAACTACTACTCACCAATCTAATCAAAATGGTGTAATTTTATATATATTTATTTCATATTATCAAAAAATGGCCATACAAACATTTTCAGAAATATTAATCACATTCAATCTGGTGAAGCCTGAATTTATATACCTGATATGTCTGTTCAACATATCTACACATTAGTTACGACAGCGATCATATTAAATGAGTCTAGATATGATGAACAACAAATGAAAATAAATAATAGGGAAATTAATAATTATATATGGGAGCAAAGGATTAATATTAAATATAATATAGCAATACCTTGATGTGAGCTAAATAAATACAGATTTTAGACATCCACGTAATATTAGAATGGTTCTAAATAGTTTTCTCTTCAGCTCAAATTGAAAGAATTAAAATTTTCTTACCTGACCATCTGTGATGTGACGCACTTGAATTTTGAGGAACTTTTCTAGACATTCTTTATCTAAAGATTTGTCAGTTTCTAAGGAATTCGCAGGAGTTCGAGGATACGTCCCACTTTGCACAGACGTTGACAAAGCAGAAAGAAGTGGACTGGATTGGCAACCTGAAATTTTCCAATAACATGAGATCTTTTTAAGTTACAAAATGATGCAAGAGTTTTCTAATAGGAAATGTAACATCTAACTAAAGATCATAAACATAGCCTCACTCACTTGTTACTTAATGATTAATGATATAAATTTTATTGAAAAAGAAACAAATTGGTTAACAAATAGTGATGGTACTGTTACTACTGTATATAAAAACATAACGTAATTAAGGAACAATGTAACTTAATATAGAAAGCTGGAATAATCCAAGACCCAATAATGATACGTACAGAATATCGAAATTTAAACTCCCAGTGCGTTAAAAGTAATCCTTCAGGCAAAAAAGAAAAGTATTGTGTGATAATGGTTAAGTGATAAGTTGGGTTAGATAGTACCGGTAGCTATTTATTATTTTATTTCAGAGATTACGCTTTAAACATAAATCAGAAGAAGATGTTTTATAAGACATCTAGATCATTCCACACTTTTGAAGCTTAAGACAAAAATTTAATTTAATCGGTATTATAATTAAGATCTATATTTAATTAATTAAAACGTGCTAAGAAAGGGATAGTATTATTGTACTATAGGACACTATACTGCATTACACTGTTTGTTTTTACTCGATGTAAGTCATTTAACTTTGTAATGGGTGCCCAGCCGTAAATTAATATATATATATATATCATTTACATTTTACAGTGTCGTGAGGCAATCCAAACAGATTAAATATAATTTTGTCTTGGAGCAACTTCAGTTTGTCGAATTAAGTAGAAAGAACCCCATAGAGCACCGCCCCATACCACTAAGCCATAACTCACTATAGATTGGATTAAGCAAGCCATAGTAGAAAGTCTTGGCTGCAAATGTTTCAATTTATAAGTTATAAATTTAAACTAGAATCCAAATAAAAATGTAAAGCTTTTAACAATTTCAATCACCATACTATGATATTATTTATATACAATTCTAGAATAATAATTTGTGTGATGTCGAGAATCGTGCATTAGGACGTATTTTCAATTAAGGCAAGTTTATTAAAATAGACCAATCAAAGTATTCAGTATTTATACGATTGGATAATAAAGTAGTGTCTGTATCGGCATTAATTAAGAGTTGTGTCGTCGGGAAGAGGTAATCAATTTAGCAGTGTTGGTAATCAGGTAATTAAGATCGTTAGAATACAGAAGATATGGCAATGGAGCAACAAGCATCGAGCCTTGTCAATGTAACATAACCGAATTATGATACAAATTCTTATTGAAAACAATTTACAAAATTTAACTGTTTTTGTATATATGATGAGTAAATAAATCCGAAGTGGTCACAATAAGTTAATGTTTAGATTAAATAATTAGTTGTCTAAGAAGCTATATATATATATATATTATTTGAGAAATTACGCTTTAAAACAAAGAGCAGAGGAAGATGCTCTATAGTCGAAACATCATACCTTTATTGAAGGAATCTTCGAGCGACTGTTCTGATAAATTTTCTTTAGATCCTCCTTTGTCTGGAACAGAAATTAATTGTCCCGGGTAAAGGAATCTAGTGGTGAGGCGATTGAGTTTTGTCAGTTCTGAAGGTGTTGTGTCAAATCTGGCAGCTATACTCATAAGAGTATCATTTGCTTGTACCTGAAATTTAAAGTATATATTTACTATAGTTATAGCATTCTGTGTATGTTTTCTTTCTCGACGTTTCGAGTCATATAAGACTCATCTTCAGGAGATAATATATTAACATTAAAAACATTATGCTAGGTTGGTACCAGAGTATTGACTGATCATAAAAATGGTATGTACAGTATAATATACTTAAATGATGTGCCGATATCAAAATTGGTACTAGAGTCAAAAAGAATGTATATAAAGAGTGTCAGCACATTCATTTTGTCATACCGTAGTACTTTTATCGAATATACTTGGTATTTTTATTCACGAAAATATTGAATTTGTTGTAATAATCACATTTTTTATAACGATATTATAGAAACAAACTTTATATTCGTAATATTAAGGTTTTGAACTTTATTGTGATCTAAGCCTCTAAGGGTTTAATTGTTTTAACTTTTTAATTTTTTATATATATATAGTTATAGATAAGCAGCTGAATAGTGAGTTATAGTTGTATCTACGCAGTACGCACATAAGTTTTTTTTAGAAATTTTGTATGTATGTACTAGTAGAATATACCAGATATAGATTATACTTAAAGACAAGGAAGACTCCTATCATATGTTATGAAATGTTTTGTATTAGTTAACCTAATATCTTTTAATAAACTCTTAATTGAATGCAGGTAGGCAAAGATTGTCAAGCCTATAGATCAGTGTTCAACATCAACTTAGCCAATCATTTAGGTTATGCTTAAAATTTGGAATGGAGTTATTTACGGATACATAACATATTTTATACTATTTTGGTGTGAAAGTTATTTTTGTCAGTATATTTCACTTCAGGATTTCTCAAAAACTAATAAACTTAGGATGACAATTAATATACCATTTGGTAGCTATTGAATTGATTGTAGATATAGCCAAAAACAAAAAATGGGATTAAACTAGTCCTAGAAATTTTTTTACTTTTATCAATATTTCTTTAAAGAACACCTAAATCATTTTTTTATTCTATGTTATTAATATATTCTGGTTGTTAATATGGACCTATTAGTGTCAAGTTTTCCTAATTCAAATAAAAAATATATATATATTTCAAGATTAATAACTTATTAAATATTAAAGCTACATGAAAAATGATATATGCTATGGAAAGTGGGGGTTTTGCCCTACAATAATATATAATTAAAGACAAAATTATTTGTATATAAAACAAACAAACCCAAACCCAGGTTTTAACCAATGATTTAAAGCAATCCACCCTGGATATGTGATTCTAAATTTCTAAATATAATTTCCTGCGATTACGAATTTTTTTTTTAAATTAAGTGCCAGGAAATGAGATTATATACACACGTCCGAGTATTCCAACCATTTAAATTTTACTTTTAGAATAAGTCCGGGATGATATTAAATTAGGGATGGGGATGATATTAAATTAGGGATGGGGATGATATCCAGTAGGTATACCGCTACGTTTTTATTATCCGGCCATATATATAGCCGGATATTTAATTTGTATCTACTTCCTATACATATAAGTTCTGCTCATAGTACACTATCTAGTTAGATAACTTATAATCCAGTAGTTCGATATTATTTGTAATGTAGTAATAATGAATGGACAGACAACCAGGGATCGTATTAAATATAATATAATATAATAATTTTGACGGAACATATTAATTAGTGTTGTGCCGATACCGAAATTGGCAATGGAGCTAAAAAATCCAATATTTTAACATTTAATTTTAAATTCATTGGTGCAAATGTTTAATATAGAAAATAA
>JAJNBT010059752.1:0-10015 GCA_028455955.1 Notopais sp. p TS-2021 | reverse complement strand
TGGGAGTCTGATTACTGATTAATTATAATGGGAGTCTGATTACTGATTAATTATAATGGGAGTCTGATTAATTATAATGAGAGTCTCATTAAATTCAATGACAACAGGTCACTGAAACAGAAATTTATCACGAAGAAAAATCAACATAGAAATTTGTATGAAATATATAAAACAGAGATATTAAATATAAATAGACACAATTAGGTGAATATATTTAATGAGAATAAAATATTGAATTAAATGTGACCTTTTCTAAGTTCTTATAATAATATATGTTATATATTTTTTGTAGGTGGTTATCGGTTTATTATTTTTGTATTATATTTTTGTAATGAATTGGTGAGAATTTATTTAAAATTTACAAGTCCGAGTGTCTTTCCAAACATTCACAGTTGGAATTTGTATTGTTGAAAGACTTAATAGAGCTCGGAAGATCGTACATCAGAAAATTAAATTTGATTGAGAACTTTTTAGTAGTTTGCTGGAATTCGAATAATATTGGTTTTCACCCTGAATATTGAATATAAACTTCAAATTTACTATAAGAAATGTTGAATAATAAAACATTTTTATTGACTACGTTATTTCTTCCGATACCGTGGTGGAACTCGGTACTTAATTGAAGAAACATACCTCGTTTTTAACTCATTGATGGTTGATTCAAAATCTGATGTGTCTACAGTATTCAAAGCTTGATGTTTATCTGCAAATTCTTGTAGTTTCTGTAAATCAACCGCTTGTTTTCTTAAATCTTCAGCCTGTTATGATTGAGGTATGAAGATAAGTTTGACAACTAGCATCAATATACGTATTTGGATTGATAACCAATTATGGATTCAGTTTTTGTAATGAACATCAATATCATAGGCGTATTTTCGTGAGCATTATAAAACCGATGCATATCGAATAGTGTAGTCAAAAATATTATCCACCAATAGAATGTGTTTAATTATTTACCAACACCAATGAGGGGTTCTTATTTTGATACAGATCTGGTACATCAACTACACGAAAATATGCCTCAAATCTTCAATTACAAAAGATCATAAAATGAGACGTTAAAAAAGTCCGATCGACTTGGATATCCAATTTGTCAAAAATACATTTATTATCATAGGGAAAAGGTTACTACGATTTTGTATTGGAATTTACCTCTCTTCTGTAATTCGTCAACTGATCTTTGAGAGTTTCAGTTTCCAGTTTGAGGTTTTTCACTTGATGATTTTTATCTTCAATAATCGTCTTGAGTTTCTGTTTTTCAGAGTATTGTCCATTATCACCATTCGTCCATGTTGATTGAGCGTCTTTTAATTCCATCTGGCAATATAGTTAAATATTTTAAATAACTCCAGAATAAAAATTTTTGAAACGACTGTTTCATTTCTCCTAAATAATATCCATCACATAAATAAAAAACCTTCCTATGATAAAACACAGATTTAAATAAAATATTTCTTTAATGAACAATTTAATTTCTCATTAATTAAATAAGGATATTTTTTAATTATATACTGTAGTTTAATAAAATATGTATTATTCGATGAAATGTACAGTATAGTGCCAATTAAATACAAACAATAAATTTAATAATATAATCATATACTAAATGCACTAATTTTAGAATTAATGTAAGGAAATGATCAATAAAAATTATAAAATCATCAGATCGAATAAAATCAAGAAACATTGAATAGATTCTTCACGGTCGTAGGCATCGACCGTGAGAAGAGAAGTCCTCAACTATCTTTCCTCCAACTCAAGGCTCTTATTCAATATCGACTTATAGAGTAACAAATAAATATGAAAATGTGCTACAAATACCTGAATATCAAGCTTCTCCTTAATCCAATTATCTTGGTGTGTGTTATAAGTTTCTCTTAGCGTCCTTAGTTCTTGTTGAACTGTCTCGAATTCTAATTTTAGTGACGGACTTTCATTCCTAGAATTTCCAAAACTCTGTTGAAAACAATATATGTAATATTAGTTGCTGTATTCTGACATCACAAAAATAAAATTGGTTTTGTTACATTTTTAAAAAAATATTCTTGAATTTTTTTTAAATTGATACAAATCATCCTAAAGTATTCACACCCTCCTTGCTGACGGGATATTTGCTAGTCTTTTAAATACTCTCCCCTTAGATAAAGTCTTTCGCCCTTGCAATATTATGACAAGAACTGCTAGAATGAAATGCTAACATGCAACATATAGTTTTTTATTTGAGTTTTTTTTTTAAATCTACATTATGTCTTATATCATAACCGGGACGTGCTACCTAACCAAGTAGATTTATTTTAGAGTCAATGAGAAACGCCGCTTAGATAGGTTCTAACTCACGACCTGAATATGCAAAGTCAAGCTTGCAAACTACTGCACCAACCTACTAGATACATTAACGATATACATATATAATGCGTTAAAATCAAAGATAATTGAGTTGTATATACAGTATGTAATGCAAACAATATGTATGTAATTTAAAACAAACAATAAACTTCATGAGAAAAATAATCCGAACATCTTAAAAAACTTAATGGTAAATATCAAATACTTAACTGAAACCAAGAATCCTATTTTTAAAGTTTCCGTTTTCTTTGAAAAGTTTTCTAAAGTTTCAAATATTCAAAAATTGATTAAAATGCAAAATTAGTTGAAGATGATATCTTTCTATATTTTGGAACACTTCAAATTGGTTTCATTAAATATTGAAAATAATTATATTCATTATTTATCGATCATGAAATTATTATGACATTTTATAACTTAACGCAGTGACCATTTTCCAGTGGGTACTTTCCCCCCTCCATCAGAAGAAAATTTGGACATGAGAGGAATTGAACAAGAATCGAAATTATTCTCTTTATTATTTCTTCAAAGTATCAACTTTAATTTAATTACAGAAATTGGTTCTTAATTACTTCCATAATCCCTTTATTTATTTAACTTTAGATAAAGATGATTTAAGGATATACGATATTTTAAAAGAACCTTCAGCCGTTAAGGTACGAATGTATATACTGTAACATTGATGAACATTGATCTAACCTGTGCTTTGTGTATGACAAAATCTTCCTCAAGAAGTTCGTACTTCGATTGTAGATTTTCTAACTCTCTCTTTTCTTTATTAAACTTCTTTTCCAGATCTGAAATATACAGAAGATTTCTATTATTATTTCAGATATATAAAATGATAGAATATAAACTATGAGCCTGTCTGCTCCCAAAGGGCTTAATTCATTGCATTAATTATTTGTCAGTATATATATTTCATTTCATTATATTATACTTGTAACTATGCAAATTCTTAAATACTATTAATGATATGATATATTGTACATTATTTTTTTTGCTTTGTCTTTAATAAATTATCTTTATCTTTATCTATCTTTATCTCTTTATCTCTTTATCCATATTAAAATATATATATCTTATTATATCAACAATAATTTTAAAATCACTAACATTTAATTTTAATTTCGGATTCGTTGTGCGTGAATTCTGCTTCTTTCTGCTCAGTAATTCTTTCGGCCTCAATTCTTGATAACTTATCTTTGTAATCTGCAATTTCCGACGTCTTTCCTTTGAGTCCTACAGAATTATCTTTCTCTACCCGTTCACGTTTCTTGCGTTCGGTCTAAAATTGAAAAAACGACATAAGAAAATAACGAAAAAGTAAGGCATTGACGATAGTAAAATAATCATATCGAAATGGACTTTCTAATTATTTAAAAGTTTATTCGTTTAATAGTTGTTAATTAAATATATAACGGTAGACTTAACTAAAGTTAGACAGTTAAGTCTGGATTTAATTTAGTTAACTTCTTATTGACCACTTTTGTTGCCAAATCATCTTTTCGTGGTCTAAAATTAGAGACCAGCAGTCAATCTGGAATCAATCCAACAACCCTCTTCAAGGCAAAATAATCTTATATTATTTAAACATTTTATTTAGGGTGTAGGTACATTCGTTTAAATCATGGTTTAAAACACTTTGGTTTAATGACACTTTGGTTTAAAGCACTTTGGTTTAATGATACTTTGGTTTAAAGCACTTTGCTATAATGATACTTTGGTTTAAAGCACTTTGGTTTAAAGATACTTTGGTTTAAAGCACTTTGGTCAATCCTACCCTAACAAAAGTATCAATAGACCAAAGTGTTTTAGTCCAAAGTGACATATCTCGGTATTTTCTATAATGATTTTTCAGGAATCTGTTTTGGACATTTCATTTTCTGTAATTATAGATTTTATTTAGGTGAATAAATAAACAATAATTGCAATGCCATTACCATAGAAATTAATCTTATTTGCAGCATAATCAGGATTTAATAAATAAATAAAAATTACTCAAGTTGTATATACAATACTACCAGCGTTGCTTGGGTTTCTGTTTCCCTTATGATTTGTTCCCCTCCAGACAATTTGACACCAAGGCTATGGTCATTTTTAGTAGGCGTTACCCCTTTATATATTTTATTATATATAACTTTATAATAGGGATTATGACCCAATCTGTGGAAATGTCATTAAATTGGTTATACTTGGCCTATGATAGGTTAGGTAAGCTCAAGTCAGGTCAGATTAGGTTAACTTAAGTTATGTTTGTTCAATTTAAGTTATGTTAGGTCAAGTTAGATCAAATTAGATCCAGTTAGATCAAGTTAGATCACGTTCGATCAAGTTAGATCAAGTTAGATCAAGTTAGATCAAGTTAGATCAAGTTAGGTTATGTTGGGTTTGGTTAAGTCAGATTATAGGTATGGTCCGTTTAAAGGGATAGGTTGACGATAAGCAAGCCATCAAGATTACATACTGTCCGTTATAATTATATATATATGTTTTAAACATTAAATTAATAAACTTTGTCTATAATTTTAAGCTGTTATTATAATTCCATTATTTAGTGATACAATGTTTTACAGACATTCAAGGTATTTTTATATATATGCATACAAATTTAAAAAATAATAACACAATATTAAGATATTACTGGAATCAATATTTATAGTTTGTTATTGAAACATAAAGGGTGGTTATATTTGCACCTGTACCTTAAGTTCTGTTTCCAATGTTGTCATTCTGATGGTCAAATCTTCTTTCTCTCTATTCAATTGGTCTATTTCTTTGTCGTGTTTCAAACCTATTTTCCTTTTCTCTTTTTCAGACTGTGGAACAAGAATACTGTGTAAATAATAGAATTGAACGTGTCACATTCTGTGAATTCTAATGAATTCTATTGATGAAAGTTCATCAAAGAAAACTAGGATTAAAGAAACGATATCAAGTGTCGATTTAATTCGCACGAGTAAATTGAAAATTGTACTTCACATAATTTACAAATTGACAATTAATGTAATGATGTTGAGGAAGTTCCAGAATACAG
This sequence comes from Notopais sp. p TS-2021, assembly GCA_028455955.1. NCBI lineage: Eukaryota > Metazoa > Arthropoda > Malacostraca > Isopoda > Munnopsidae > Notopais > Notopais sp. p TS-2021. The sequence goes on along the minus strand of JAJNBT010059752.1, from coordinate 4,632 downwards.
TTTATATAAATTGTCAACGGAACAATATTGAAAATATCAACTAATCAATATGGAAAGGGTCAATGAATCTTGTTAATGATACGTTTGCTTGTTATATCCTGGAATTGTAATTAGAATCTTTCCAAAATGCAAAACAAGTTCGTTAATTCTTATACAGGAAATAATTTTTTTTTATTAATTGATTACATTAGAGCTCTCTTTTACTATTGATAATAACACTAACGTCATATAATCAAAGAGTGTATATGGAATGAGTTTCAACGCCCCAACAACATAGGGATTAATTCATAGTAAGTTTGAACAATATCAACTTATGTTTTTTAAGCATGCTAATCTTATACAGTATGTATTTTCTAAAAATTGAGGTTATTGTATATCGAAATATACATATATATATATAGTTTTATTATTTTAATGTTTGAATTTATATAATAATCAGCATCGAGTCATCGACCACTAACCAATAGTTGCACCGATAGAATCTCGCAGACAATTTAATGTAATTTAGGCAATGAATGAATGATAACTAATTTAAACAATGAATGAATGATAACTAATTTAAGCAATGAATGAATGATAATTTAAGCTATGAATGAATGATAACCAATTTAAGCAATAAATGAATGATAAGTAATTTAAACAATGAATGAATGATAACTAATTTAAGCAATGAATGAATGAATGATAACTAATTTAAGCAATGAATGAATGAATAATAACTAATTTAAGCAATGAATAAATGATGGCTAATTTAAACAGTGAATGAATGATAACTAATTTAAGCAATGAATGAATGATAATTAATTTAAGCATTGAATGAATGATAACTAATTTAAACAATGAATGAATGATATCTAATTTAAACAATGAATGAATGATAACTAATTTAAGCAATGAATGAATGATAACTAATTTAAGCAATGAATGAATGGATGATAACTAATTTAAACAATATATGAATGATAACTAATTTAAGCAATGCATGAATGATAATTTAAGCAATGAATGAATGATAACCAATTTAAGCAATAAATGAATGATAAGTAATTTAAGCAATGAATGAATCATAACTAATTTAAACAATGAGTGAATGATAACCTATTTAAGCATAACTAATTTAAGTACCTATCCTAGCTATCTAAGTCATTTAATTTAATCAATTATCCTTGGCACCTGCAACTTAGACTCACAGATGAACCTTACTTAGTCTAAATAGCATATAGTCAATGCTCAAATATTACCTAATTTATCCTACCTACCATAACCTATCGAAGATATTTAATTTATTAGGCACATACATCATCAATGTACCTAAATCATTCTTCAATCTAAAACTCCTAGGTTTAAACACGAATAATTAATAACTTATTTTGTACCTATTACATCACAAAGAAGCTAAAAAATATTCTTAAGCAGCATCAAATAATATAATATATATTATGATTATTTATTTATCTTAATTTGCATTGAATTTTTCAAACGATTTTATGAAATTTGCCATATGGATAATTTGGCGTAAATATTTTCGCCGTATGACAAATTCGCCGTAGGGATAATTCGCCATTAAGTAATCAAAAGTTAGTAAAGGGTATTATATAAGCATATAAAAGGAGAGACTTTAGCCTCACCTAACCCTTTATCATACATTGATTATTTTACGGCGAATTATTTACGGCGAATTATTTTACGGCGAATTATTTACGGCGAATTATTTACGGCGAATTATTTACGGCGAATTATTTACAGCGAATTATTTTACGGCGAATTATTTACGGCGAATTATTTACAGAGAATTATCTTCATTGCGAATTTATCATACGGCGAATTATCCGGACACGATTTCAAACACCATTATGATAGCTTATTCTAATTATTTTACGATAGAAATTGAAAGGACTTTATCTTTTATTTTTAATTTATAGCCAATCACAAGATGTGAAAATAATTTATTCTATAATATAGCAATATAACGAGCGAACCAATCACGTTGCTTAAATTAACCAATTAGCAATCAATTTTGCAATCAAGTGTGACTTCCAAGAGTTAATTAGAGCGACGAGAAACAAGTGAATTACCCTTGAAATCGTATCGTTCATGTCATCGATTTCCATTTGCAGTTTTTCGCTTCCTTTCTTGAATCTTCTTAAATCTTCTCTGTCATTTTTGGCCTTTCCTTCAGTCTCTTCCACTCTTCTCCTTTCGGATAGCAGCTGGGACTCCTGTAACAATCGAAATTATAATAAAAACAATACTTATGGGACGTAAGATGTTCAACCCTGAGAAAAAGAGACTATTATTGTGTCGGACATGAGTGATGATTACGCCTTTTAGCTGTTCAAAGATTCACTGAAAATTCAAAATTGTGAATTAGTTAAAAACTACATGATATTCAAATACGAGCAAGTTATAGATGTGTAATCTATAATTATAAAAATGTGTAAAATCTATGAAAAATATAGTCACATAACTCGAAATAGCAATCTACAAAAAAATAGCTTTAGTTAAAATGAAATTCATAATATTCACTACATCGATATTTCAGTTTCTATATAAAAATCAATAATCGTATGTGCTTTATAGCCAATCTGTATGGGATTAAAGATAGCTTCATCGACGATATTGATGTTCATTGGTGTTCGACAGAAACTGAAGGCTTCCTATTGGTTAACAACTTTATTCAAATACAGATCGGTTTTATACTGCACACAAAATATACGCTTCAAATATTGTTGTTTTGAAAATGTTTAAAAATTGCATTCATATTTGGAATTATATTTTCAAGTGATAATCTCTCTTTGGAAAATAGAAGAAAAAAAATTAATTAATTACGTAAAAACTTTTTATCAACTACATTATTTTGAAAGGAATAATTCTATATTTTGAACATTTATTTGCTTGTTGTGAAACTATTAGCATTTATGTTGACTACTAACTGACGTCGTGATATTAGTTTTTGAATTAAAAAAATAGAGTTAAAGCTGACTAGATATGCAAAAATACAAAATATTTATATATTTACTTGGACTTGTTTGTAGTTTTGGTATAAAAAATATTAAAAGTCAATAAAAATACGAAAATTGATGATGAATCGTCCAATAAAATTTATTAGCATCGGCGAACTTTTGGCGTTAGTTGAAGTTGGTCAAAAAAGTACAGGGAATGTTTCTGCGCCTGATTAAAATGTGCTGGTCTTACCACCATTTTGACTGATCTTTCCGCTTGTTTAAGATCATTATCAGAATTTTCTTTAGTTTTTTTGACAGCTGATAATTCCATTTTGAGTTCGTCTCTTTCTTTAAGCCATGTCAATGTCATGTCCTTTTGACGACCTTCTATACTCGATCTAGTTGTCCGAACGTGTTCTAACTATTTGTTCAAGAACAAGTACAGGGTCAAAATATTGCAAAATCATTGTTGATATTGAAAAACAGCTTGATATATTTTATGTAGCATAAATCTCCTACCAATTTTTTTTCTGTTGATTTCCTAGGTATTGATGAAAAATTTTAGTTTCTTGCAAAACGACATTTAAGAATAAAAAGGATAACAAACAAATAAATAAAATTGACCAACACGTTTCGAACACTGCTATGCTCATCTTCAATGACTCCTTTATTTGTAATCCTTTCCATTCTTTACAAGGTATTTTTTACTATTTAAATGAAGTAGATCAGTCCCCTCGATTTTTTGATCAAATAAACAATTAGTTTGTTTTGACTAAACTCATGAAAGTCATTTTGAGCAATTAACAAACTATATTTTATTAAAACTTCTACTGAAAAATAAAATCATTAAATATATATCTATATAAAATAATGAATAAATATATATAAAACAGTAACAAATAAGTATTGTCACTACGAACAAAAAAACATTTAATCAATTGACCAAGTGTTCTAACTGCAAAAAAAATATCTGAAAAATAAACTATTTGGAATATTTCCTTCTGAAAATAATTAGATTGATTAAATGAATTGTGTTTAAAATAAAAAGTTACAGTTTTAATAGGAAATTAGACATAAAAATGCATGCAAATAAGTGAAATATTTAAAATTTAGTTAATGAAATCCTATATAAATCAATTTAATATCCTAAACAACTCGGAATCAACTTACTCTAGATTCAGCTTTTTCGAGCAAAGACCGTACATTTCTTTCAGTTTTTTCCGTCACTTTCAATTTGTCTTCTGAATCTCGCAATTTTCTCTCCAAAACAGAAAGACTTTGTTGATTCTCGATGAGCTATAGAGAGAGGTCAATATTAACCGCAAAATTTGCTCGGTCGATAAATATCGCTTTAGAAGAGATGAAATTCTCTATTTTCATTAGAGAATCGTTGTAATAGAGGCCAATATGTTGTTTATACAAGATCATTTCATCTTGCAATATTTGGTTGCCAAATATTTGATTAACATATGTAGCTTGTTCCAATAACCTTTTTGGATGAAACCTGTTTTTTTTATTTGATTATGCAAACACCATATATACTGTTTATCAGTGATCCCTGTACACAAAATGTTAAAATGCGTAAATTACACACTTGGTTTTTTATTATTGCGCTGTGATAAAATATATTGCGTATGGGGAACACTGATCCTATATCTCTCTATATATATATATTTATATAAAATCT
>JAJNBT010059164.1:0-10678 GCA_028455955.1 Notopais sp. p TS-2021 | reverse complement strand
CATTTCATTTATTTTAGGAAGTTATTTTTTTATTAACCATGAGGGGGCGGGGGCAGGGGGCATCTGAAGGCTGTTCCACAAATATTACCCCCCCAAGCCTGAGAAAGCTTAATCCGGCTCTGTCCATCAAGTATTTGTTTTTTTGTTTCCATTCCAGATATTGTTATTCTTGCAAATATTTTTTAAAATTCTTCATTCTTGTTGATGTCTTCAAATGAGTAGTTTGAAAGTTTCAAAGAAAATGAACAATTTAGGAGAATTTTTCTTTAATTTTCATATCTATTAATCAAAATTGTCGGTTATATTATTAATTAAATATCTTTTGTTTTCAGTAATATGGTTCATCAGGAGTTATAAAAAATATTATTTAGAAACCATTGTAGTTCATAATAATCTTTTAGTAATTTACTTCTCATATATCTGAAGTGGTTATTAGTTAATAAATTGTTGAACATGAAGTATCTTAAAATGTCACTCAAAGTTAATGTGATTTGGTAGTTTAGTGATTAAAACACTGAGCCGGTAATCGAATACCAGGATTCGAATTTTATATAAAATAAAATATAAGTTGATATATGTTTCAATTTTATTCTTTGGCTTTTTTTAGTAGCATTTTGTTTCCAATTTTTATGACAAGCTAAAAGTAATAATTTTTTCGCTAAATTTAACACATTCTCCCATCTTTATGCATTTTCCCTAATGATGGTAAGTTTGTTTCTTCCCTCTAGGGGAGTTGCAACTATACGACTACTTTTGCATTTACTCCTCATATTTGTACTCCTGACTTACACAAATTTTTCTTTTTATATTACAAAGAATATTACATTGTAATATTGTAAAAATTTGCTTAAACATACACCAGAAATACATAAATTACGGCATATTAACTATACAATTTATAAGAATCACATCAAATAAGTATAAACAATACAGCAATATTTTTAATAACTATATTTATAAGTAAATTCCACCTCAAATTAAATTAGTTCTCCTGTGATTTAAGTAGAAAATTATCTCCAAAACACTGGAAATAAGTTCGAAAGAATTTTCTTAAAAATATTTATTTATTCCTCAGCTATTAAAAACATGAGGATTTTTTCTTTAATAAATCGGGATTCGTCCAATAACATCGGCGCAAAATTTCTATTAAGTTTAGATATTCCTGTAAAGAATTTTTAATTTATATTCTCCCATTTAGTTTTATTTGAGTTTGTTGGAATTTATACTTTATCATATTTGTCAATTTTATAATAAATTAAAAAAATTTAAAAATATAGTTTGAAAACTTTAAATTTCTTAATATTGCATTTTATAAATGAAATATCAATAATATATCTTAATAATGCGACTAGTTTCATTTATTTGATACTTCAGACATAATGAAAGTTACGAAAAATACATGTTTATTACTTGAATCTTACTCAATAGGCCTATTTCGTGTGCTATATAAAACCGATCAAAATCGAAATAGCCTTATAAAAAATATTGTCCACCAATAGAAAACCTTCAACCGTTGACGAACACCAATCAGAATCTGTTTCCAAAATAAAGCGATTCTTATTCTGATCCAGATCGGTTTTATAGGACACACGAAATACGTCTAATAACTCTTCTGTGTATGAAGTCTTCCGAATAGAGTTTCTTAAAAGTCATCACTTGAAAATTGGAGTCCATTCCATCTGTACATGATGCAATATGTTTTGATACAAACATGTCTTAAATTGCGGTCTCATTAGCTGTTGTCTGTGTCCGTTCAGACATGAGGTTAATTTATCTGAAGTTTCGCAAATAGAACTTTTTTGACAGAATTGGATGACAAGAATTAAAATTTAGGTATAAATGGTTGTCAGTTTCTTTGTAAATTTATTTTTAAGTAATATATTGAATTGTAAATCGTAGACTATTGCAATAATTTAAGTATCTCTTCATTTTTTCCAATGCTTTGTAACCATATCAAAAATCTATCATTTAAAAATCTACTCAAGAAAAAACTTACTTTCCTCTGATCTATTCATTTACCGTTGAGTAGAAAGTTGAACTTTCAATGTAATTTCACCGATCGGTTAGAAGGTTATGAGTTGCATTTTGAAGTTAAATAAAAGATATGCCATCCACGCTCCCCTTCGTTATGAAATTTTGTTTCATTTTACGTAATTCAAGACTTACGTAAATAAAAGTATAATTATTTCTTGAATAATCTTATAGTGTCATACATTCGCATTATTATTATCCCATCCAGAGACAGGTACTTGTATTCATACATAATAAGAGTACTGTAATACCAAAAGACAATATTATAAAAACATATTCCTATGTGCCTCTTGTAAGTCTTCGAGTCAACCGAATGTAAATTTACTTTGGAAAGATGCTTATTTATGTGAGCCCGTATTGACCGCTTCAGAATTATGATCAATTATATGCCTCTTTCTTTTACCTTATCCTTGTACGTATATAAATATGACGTGGATTGGATACTTATGTATACAGTATGTAGATTAGTTACACAAAATCTATGTTTATAGAGAACATACTTAGGGTAAGTGGCAGCTACATTATTTACAATGCTGCGAAATATTCTATAATCTTGTACAAATTTATTTCGTTTGAGAAATTCATCATTAAGAAATTGTAGTCTGTAAGAGTGTAAAAAAAACAAATAGTGTTTCTTCAAATGTAAAAAGTATAAAAGTCAAAACTAAACGTTTTTCTTCTAATGTAAAAAAGTGTATAATAATAAAAAGTGTAAGTAGGTAAACAATTTATATTTAGGAATTGCAAAGAAAAAGGAGTGTTCTTCACACTTAGGTTCTATAAATATAAAAAAGTATAAATAAACGAAAAGTGTTTTTACAAATTTAGAAAGTGCAAAATAATGTTATTCTGTAAATGTAAAAAAATGAAAAATATTTCCCACAGATAATAACTGTAAAAAGCGAAATATTTTCTTTTAAATGTAAAAAAGTATAGAAAGTGAAAAAAAATTTCAAATTTAAAAAGTGTAAAAAAATGAAAAGTGTTACCACAGAGATAATAATTGTATAAAACGAAAAAATATTCTCTAATTAAATGTACAAAAATGTCTAAAAAATGTAAAGTGTTTTTTCAAATGTAAGAAAAGTGTCCTAACGATATCTAAAACACTTAATTATCTTTAGATTGTGAATTGCTGATGCTATCATCTGCTGATGATGGCTGCCGATTTAATTTAATGAGTATACAAGAGAACATTGACTGTGTAGATTATCGCTCCTTGATGAAATTAATTTCGTTATTTTTAATAGTCTCGCGTGATATAAACTAATCTATTTGTTAAGAACTCTTTACATAAGGACGTACTTGCACTTTAAAAATTGTTTCCGTGAAGATAGCAAATTATAGACATAAGACATCCAACTATCGTAAGTGGAGGAAGTTCGAACGTTAGTTCGATTACTATTAAGGAATCTGGAACAGCTTTCAAGATTCTATCTATACTGGAAATTGAGAAGATAAAATGGTCTTCAGAAGTAAATGATTAATTATGTATCTCATTCATATAGGAATAATTAATAGTTGATGATTTCATATTTTTTGTCAAGTCGAGTTATAATTTTTATTTTCTTTGGGGGGGCAGATGGGCGGGGGTGTAGATTCTTATAGAGCTCCAGAAACAAATACAATATAATCATAACATTCTATAACATTTTATATAAACTTAATTATTATTACTAGAGTTTATTAATATAATTTATAGAATCTTTTAAACTGATTTGCACTATACAAATTATTTAAGTTTTATTCTATTACTTTTAATTTTATATTGAAAAGATCGTTCAAAATATTATTTTTTATTACTTGGTTCTTAAATATATTCGAAATTATCTTATTTATATTATTTATATATATTATTATGTTATATTTGTATACGTTTTCCTATTCTGATATGATGAAAAGGACCAATAAGTTAATAAGTTCGACAACATGACAAAATTCTTTATTACCATCTTCAGGGATAATCTTTTTCACCAATAAATAAAAATTTGTAACTGCTATTATTTGTTCCTAAACTGCTTCAAATTTTTACCACTTTTATTGTTTTTTTATGTTTTATGTTTTTGAATATTTATTTATTGGTAAAAAAAAATAAAAGTTACGATCCCTGAAGATCAACATACTGTTCGAAACGCGTCTATAATAAAGAATATGGCATGTTGTCAAACTTATTGGTCTTTTTATTCATTTTAAAATGTAAAATCTCATGTAACAAAAACATTCATCAATATAATTATTTTGATGATAGATAAAAATAAATTTTGATAAAATGAATACTATTTATAGAATAAATATAGATAAAATTAATATCAATAAAATTACTATTTCAAATATTTCCTAGGAAGATTTTAAAAATTTGAATGTTAATATAATTTTGAAAATAAGTCATAAAGTTTGTTTTAATCAGAATTATTAATATATATTTCAATCACATTATCACTTTATTTAGTTTCTTGCGTAACTAATTTTTGGCCGAAATTTCTACATTATAATTTTTTTAACATAAAAGTGATAAAAAAAAGTTTACTTTTTTTAGAATATTTCATAAATATAAGTGTTAATAATTTAGCGGCACTATATAAAACTCATTTTCGCATTTCTTATATAATGTAATCAAACAAAAAACACGAAATATGACACAAGTATCCATTTTTGAATTAATAATATGAAAATTATTCAGTTACCTACGCATATAATATATATTTATTCATTTTTTCGTGACTAGCAATTTTGAAAATGATAAAATGAAAATTGGAACTATTTCTAATTCATCTTCTAAAATATGATTTTGAATCTCATTTCGGTCATAATAATAAATAACTTAATTATATTTAATAAATTAAGATATATATATATACTTATACTGTAATATAAAAAAGATGTAAAAAAAATTTCTCAGTGAAATTACTTTGTAAAACTTTAGAAATAAAATAAAAAAAATTTTTATTAAGAATTTCGTGAAATGGCTCTATATCAATTTTTGCTCCTTAGAAATTTTTTGGTCATGATTATTTTTATGGGTGTAATGGGAGTTAATAGAAATACATAACTTGTGCCAATAAAATAGAATAAAAAAATAATCTTTAACTTCCAGCAAAAAAGAATGTTTGTATATAGTTTAAGGAGAAAAAAAATCCTAAATATATCTTACCTTATCTGTTTATAATATAGTGAGAGCAATTGCACTTGTATGAAAATATCAATTAACTTCAGGTCACATATTTTTTGTTCAAATATTTTGTTCAAAAATATTTTGAATACAGAATAAATGATTATAATACGTTACGAAACGAATATAATATTACTCTTCAAACATTCTCAGTTTTCTTCGATAAGTAGAGTAAACAATGGGGGAAATCTCTATGCAAATTTATATAAAAAAGTTTTCTTGACAAAAGAAAGTTACTGAATCACTTTTTCAATTATCACCAATCGTAAGATAAGCAAGCTTGGATAACCTTTCAAAGTCAAAGATTTAAGTAAATTAATCCATGTTATCCAACACCCTTTCCGATATGTTCATAAATCGACTATCGGATAAAGTCGATAATGTATTGAAAAAACACTTTGGATAACAACAAAACTGTAGGTCTTTTTTTGTTGTTGTCTGTATTAAAAGAACAAAAATTCAGAATTTTTTGCGATCGAGTCAGAATAAATAAGAGGCCAAGAGAGCGACCAACATGTTAGCAGTGAAGTCAGAACCCGAATGCAGCCTCTATTCCCTCTGCCTCAAGTCTGAAGTCTTAGTAAATTTCTTCGACGATGTCATTCTTTTTCCAAAAATGATTAGAATAGATGCGTATTCTGCCGTGATAATATATAGACTAGATCACCCGCTGGATTCGCAGCCAAACAAATATTTAACGCAATTTTCGATACAAAATAATTTATTACAGTCAATTCTGCAATTTTTCTTACATATTTCACGGTAAATTTGAAATCTTCGGGGGAATTTATACTACATATTTTCTTTTACAAAAGCTAAACTTGATAGATTATCTAATAAATAGGCTTTATGGTCACCTTAAATTATCGAGACAACTCTATGAATATCCATTATTGTCCATTCTATCAAACAATTCGAATTTCTCTTTATGATTCGTTTTATTTCGGTAAATCTTTGCAATAAATTAAGATTGCATCTTTATACCAATCACTGTTATTAAGATATAATAAATAAATATTGTTTTCTTTATTTTGAAAGGGAGAGTAATTTGTATTACTAATTCGTTATTAGTTTTATATTTTTTTTGGTCCTGTTCATTTTTACGAAAATCACTTTTCAATACCAAATATATTTTACATAATTTAAACTAACAAAACCTAGCTAACCTAACCTAATCTAACCTAGTTAACCTAACTTCATTTAACCTAATATAGCCTCTATAATTTATTATGAGATTGAATTTATCACTGAAATATTCATTCATTCATTCTTCTATACCAACGAAAACCATCACTATTGAAACACCTACATTCATTTGATTATCGAGGCATTAACTGCCTTATCTCATATCATTTTCAACCCATCATGTAGATTATTATTGTACCCGTATTCTGAATCAATTCTAACTACATTTACTAAATATAATTATAGAATACCTAAATTCGTCCATTATAATCAATCTAAAATCTTACTTTTTTTATTCCAAAAAAATTAAATTTGTATTAAAAAAAATTCTATTTATTTATATAAAATATAACGTTGTATAAACCGATGTTTACCCTCCAAAGAAACGGACAGACATCGAAAATAACAGTTTCAGATACAGATAATAACAGAACATAAACTGTTTATTTAATGTTTGATTTTTTACTTTAAAGTCTATATAATATAATAATTTTTTTTTTAAATATCACCTCAAAAATATATGTTGCCAACTTTGATTATCATCAACTTTCATCATACATAGACTTGTACAATTTTTATTTCTTTTTATTTCAAATCCATAAATATGGTATTTAAGGGGATATATCCTAGTCTCAATATTTAAAAAAGGTACTTCTTCTGAGTCCCTTAAATTTCTCAGGGAATATGAAACAATTTCGCATCGAAAGTGAACAACCGCAAAGGGTCAAATTCAATATTTTTGAAGTAAGACTTCAATAAAACAATTTGGTCCACGTACACTCTAATAATACAACTTGGTAGGATATATTCCTATCAATAGTATCGAAAGTGTTGCTGAAATCAGGAAACAAACATGCCGCAATTAGATCCTCCTGAGTGGCACGATGCTTCTGGAAAATGAATTGGTTGCCCGAAATTATTTCAGAACCATCCACTTAGTTCTGTAGGCACGTAGGCAAAATACTGAGAGGCCATTTTACTGGCGTAATCTTCAATACACCGAAATCACCCCTTAAACAAACATTTTACTTCTTCAAAAATTGCACGCAAAATACCATCATCAGCGCATTCTTCGTAATTGAAAGTCTTAGTTGGGCTCATCTTCTTCCTTTTACCTCAACCTCGTCGATCTCCAGTCTTCCGTCTGGTGGATTTACTCGTTCGTGACTCAACTGCGCTACTCATTAAGTTCATTAGTTTGTTTGTATTCGTCGAGAGAAGGGATGTCCTATGTTACATCGTCATCAACATTCAAAAGGGAATCTTCGATCACATTTATAATTAATTGTATTTCCAAATAAATTACATAGCATATATTGTAATGGCATAGCTCCATTATGATGACTAGAACAAAGGTTATCCTAAAAAAGTGAAATTCAAGTAATAGACACTGGTTATACAAAATGAGAAAAAATCAGACATGTCTTCACTGTCATCCTGTCAAAAACTATATAAAATGAATACACTTCGAGGCTTCATTCAAAGGCCGACAAAAAATTGTGATTTTAATAAAAAGACAAGAAAAATTGTTATAAAAATTCCAACGGATCGAGCCATATCAATATATTCCAGTAGACGTGATAACCTCTTTTAGACCATCCTTTATGGAGATATTCAGACTGTAATTTTCTTACTACATAACCTTTATTAGAACTAAAATTCTAGTCTATATAGGAGTCTAGAGTTTATCTAGCGAATAACAATATTTTGGAAGGAATTCATCGGTTGACTTTTAGAAAAAAAAATATTTATAATCATTTTTTTAGTTTAAAAATACTTTTAAAGAAAAACAATAAAAAGAACGGTATGTCTTTAACTTCTTTTCAAATTAAAGATATACATTTCTATATTTTTTCAATTGTGACTTTTTTACGACACATGCTAAATAATAATAAATAACACAATGTATCAAGTTGATTTATAAGTATTCGATCGAAGTCTATTAAAATTACAATTTATAGTTTTGATACCTTCTTATTTCCTTATGAGGAAATTTATCTGGCAATAAACATATTTAGAAATTATTCAATTTATCCTGAAATATGACATCTCGCTATGCAAGAAATGACTATAATGAAGAGATTTACGAATGAAAAATATTAATTTTTAAATCTGAATTTATCATTCTAGTTTTGCTAGTAACAGGGCATGATAGACAGTGGCAAAGGCCTTACTTTAATTTAAATATCATAATTAAGGCCATTTCCTATTGAATGTACAGTATATTAGCTTAAATTTTTTATATCCCAACTGATTGCAGGACACAAATGAACAATTCTCTAACTATGATTTTGATTTCACATAAATAGGTTTTTCTCAATATTTTATTCAACATAGGCAGCAAAGAAATAAGTCTCCTGTTCTTAAAACGGGTTGAGTTTCCAAATCTAAAAATTAGAAGAATTTCTGATTTACTATATAATCTCTTAATCTAAATGTATCTTAATATCTGAATGACTCACAAATCTAATTTTATCTTAAAATATGTATTTATTTCAAAATCTGAATTAATCTCAAAATTTAAATTTATCTCAGAATCTTAATTAAGTACAAAATCTAAGTTTATCTTTAAATACCAATTAAGTACAGAATGTATCTTTAAATCTTAATTTATATCAACATCTAAATTTTTCTGTAAAACTAATATTTTTTTAAATCTAACCTTATCTGAATATCTGAATTAATCTTACAATTCAAATTTATTTTTAAATCTGAATTAATTTTAATATCTAAATTTATCTTAAAATCTGAATTAAGCAAAAAATCTAAATTTATCTGTAATTCTTAATTAATTATTATCGATGTCTAAATGTATCTCTAAAACTGAATTATTCTTCAAATTTATTCTTAAATCTAAATTAATCTTTATATCAAAATGAAACTTATAATCAAAATGTATCCTTAAATTTAAATAAATCTTCAGATTGATTCGTCACATCGGGGTCATATATGACAAAATTGTTTATAATTTGTTTTCTGATTTGAAGGAAAGCAGGAATCGTGTAGGATCGATATACACAAGAATAGAAATTCGAAAGCTCATTGACCTACATAAAGTTAAAATTTGTGTTTTATTATAAAGTTTTACAAGAAAATCATATTCTATTCAGTCACGATGGTTTCGACCAATATATTGGAAATGACCACTATGACAGTAGATATCGAAATGAATATTTACCATCATTTTCTAAACTGAAATCAGTTAAAATAAATTTCTTATGTAGGAGAATCTGTGAATACAATTATTTTAAATAGGACTATAGAATTTGCTTAATTCAAAACGATTGAAATTGGCTTATAATCATAGTACAAATGATTCTTTTTGAGAATCTAATTGTTAATTGTCATTCTAGACGTTAGGTTCTTGATTATATATTATTATTCCTGCAATGGCTTGATAATCAATCAATCAATCAAATTTATTTTTCGTAAAACAACATTTACATTATATGTGTATATATGTATTATTATATAATGAAACCAATATCGAAATAGACTTTAGTTAAATTATTTTTGTAGAATGTTAAGTTAGAATAATTTTTCATTTTCATCTAAATTTATCTTAAAATCTAAATCAAACTTACAATCTAAATTTATTTTAAGTTCTCAATTAATCTCAAAAAGTACAAATTTATCATCTTTAATTAACAAATGTAAAGAAACGGTATATTAAATAACATTTCATAAGAAACACTCGTTGTCTCTATGAGTCTATATACTAGATTGTGTATCCATCTTTCAATTTTAGCAAAGTTGCAAACTCTCAAATTGAATCCAATGTCCGGTTTATTAGCGCGAGATCACATGATATTGTTTAAATTTATTGCTTTCGAGTGTCTAAACTGTTTGCGTAGCCAAGGCGATAGGGTTCTCGTACAGCTGTTTACATAAGAACAATTCAGTTCCTCTGCAATATGGTAGAATATTGTGCTTTTCTTTGGACGAAAAATCTCCTAAATGCATTTAATAACCGGCATTGTAAACAAATAAGTTAACAATTATTTGCTCAAACAATAATTACACAACGGAGATGACAACAACCAATTTTGTATCTATTTTGGTGCAATAAGTTTAGATGGATATTGCACCAGGTATAATATTAATTAATTAATATTGATTTTAGGTCAAAGTTTTGTAGGTTATATTGTTGTCAATCAAAGGTTATGTTTATTGAAGGTTATATTATTTGAGGTTATGTAGGTTAAATTATTATAAATTATAAGTTATATTGCATTACATAAAATGTTATATAGGTTGTATTGCATAGGTTATATATTCATATATCTTTTATGT
>JAJNBT010059023.1:0-13337 GCA_028455955.1 Notopais sp. p TS-2021 | reverse complement strand
TATGAAACTAAGAAGTAATAACAAGCAAACAGTGGTTCATTATAATAATAACATTCACTATCACTAATTTGTTGTTGTTACGGTTTAGGCTTTCATGTACCCCTTGAGATGGTCGAATGTACCCCTGGGTATATTTTGTGATATTGGAGTTCCATCATACACAATACAGAGTACTAGTTTTAGTACCTTTATTGTTTATCATCTACAGTCGAAATTGTTGCAAATTTTGTTTATTGATAATATTGTATATATTATAAAGAATATATATCGAAAAACATTAAATGCTGCAGTATTAAAATATGCTTTGTTTAAGATATTGGATCGGTGGAATTAATGTTGGGAAAACAAAAGTAATGCTATTTAACATTAAAGGTGGAAGATATGACAAAGGTTTCTTATATGGTGGAAGGGAAACTTAAGTGATAGAAATGTTTAATTATTTAAGATTTCTATTGGATAACTTAAGAGATTTAAATGCATAACACACAAAATGAATAAGTTCGTGACGAAAACTTTTGCCACAGCATTTTATAACAGTCGTTCTTTGTTTTGCTATAATTGTATGTGACCTCCTGCTTAAAATATTCCAGAACTATTACAGTTTTAAATCTTTATCGGTGTACGAAAACACGAATGGGTATATTAGTTTCCTGCATTTATAGACAAATGAAAATTGTTAAAATTGTAGAGACACGTTCTAACTTCTAAGTCATGACTTTAGGCGACCATTTCCAAGAACTAGGCCAGTACAATTACATTTTCTGTATCTGCGTGTAAAGTCTGTAACAAATTTAGACAATTTTCCGAGTTTTAAGCAGTGTCTATATACGATGTGACCTTTTCAGATTACTCGACTATTTCTAGATTGTACATTATGACTGCCATGAAAGAATGTATGTTCCTTTTGGTGCATTTGAGAATTGTTTTTATATGTACATTTGTCTGTGTACACAACTTGTACATTTTTGTTGAAAATTGTTCAATAATGTACTTATTTTGTATCTACATTAGTTTAAATGTTCTTTATTATTAAATAGTGATTAATAATTTAATAATTGATTGGTAGGTACCTATAATTTCAGTGTACTAAATTGAATTGATTATAAAGCCTAATTAAATATTAAGTGAGAAACAAGGTGAGAAACAACGCCAAAAATAAAATCTGCGTCAGAATCCCTTTTAATCCCATCAAAGGTGAAACAAAATCACCCTTTGTTTCATAAGTTGCTTTCACATTTACCTTTCTATGTCTTATATTATAATTGAGAATATTTTTATTTAAAATTAATATGGTAAGAAATATTTTATATATTATTTCCAGTTAAAACATGCCAGTGTGTTGATTATTTGTTGAGATTGATTTCTTTGTTCATTAGCTTTCGTATGTCACGGTATAAGCGAAATGGCATCAGAGAGTCCGGCAATTGATCACATATGGGTCGACCTAAAGTTCATCAATACAATCGGTATATAGCTTTCTTTAAAAAATATTTCTTTTCTTGAATATTTCTTTATTTATTCTAACTATTCATTTTTAACAATATTTATTAAGTATATTGTAATAAATAAAATAACAAAACTAAAATTGAAAGTACTGTATATAATTGAAGAGTGACCCACTAATATATATGAGGCAATGAAAATGTCATCGTACTCTCTCTTTGAAAGCAAATACAGATTTAAGAATTTTTTTCATAAACTTTTTCTCCGCTTGATTTTGTGTCACGCAACCATTCTTAATGTGAGTCCAAGTTTTTAAGAATCAAATAAAGGAATTTATTATTTCTTTCCTAAAATCGAACCGGATTTTACATTGTCAAGATACTTTGTTTAATTTTTTTGATTAACTACACAATTAAACAAAAATATTTATTTCGCCTTTATATAAATAGCAAAATTACTGCAACTTTCTCATGATTTCAATTTTCGAACAAATATTAAAAGACATTGTTATACAATATATTATTTTGAAGAACATTTTTGTTGTTGCTAAATTTCAAACTTTTTTATCGCATGTTAGCTTATAGAATATAAACCGCTCGGAGTTTCGTGTCGGAGTCGAATTAATTGAAAAGCTGGAATTGGATTCGAATATTTTTGTAAGACTCCGTAGTCACATTGAAAAAAATCTTCTTTTAGGACATATTATATTTGAAAAAAAAAGCTGGATGGCCACGTCAATAATATACATTTAAAAAGAACTAACCCAAGCAGCATTTCATCCACCTTCAACTTTGAAAAATGGTACCGTAGATAATGTTTATTTAACGTTTTTGTATGTTTAGTCAACGTTGAAAAATCAATGTGTAGTCAATTATATTACTTTAATCGATGTTGAAATATCTAGCATCAAAACACATTGGAAATTAAACTTATAATCTACCTTGAAATCTCTACCTGCATTCTACGTAACCTAGTCTACCTTGAATGAACATTGACAATTCCACATTGAATACACATCGAAAAATCAACGTGATTTCAACCTTGAAATTGGTATCAATTATCTATTTCGATTTCTTTATTTATGTTCGATTAATATCGTAAATCTTATCGATTTCTCAGAGGACTGAGGGTATAGCGAATAGCGATGTTGATGTTGATTACAGATGCTGATTACAGATGCTGATTTCGTGGTTCGCCTCCCTCGATGGGAGTAAATGTTTATATATGTTCTTAAAATGTTTGTACGTATAAATTAATTAACATAGAATGTTAAATACAGGTGGAAAAAAATAATATTCATCGTATAGAAATATGATAGAATATTGCTATATTCAAGATCTACTATATTAAACAGCTTGAATACAGGTAGATTCTTCGAGGTTGAATATTGGTGCAAAATATTGCTAAATTCAACCTTAACAATATATCTTGACTAGAGGTTGAAATTTCAAGCTGGAGAACTACACATTAAATACACCTGTTTTCTGAGGAGGATTTAAAGCAAAATTAAGTCAACCACTTCAAGCTATTTTCAACGTTTATTCCCTCTTCTATTTTCAAACATCTACCTTGATTCAACGTTGAAATGCTTCTTAGGAACTCGTATCTCTTAATATTAGGAAGAACTCATGGTACGCCACTCTATTAAGATAGTTGGTTTCAATTTTCAGCGAAGATTTCTTATAAAATTAACACATCAAATCGAAAATTGGGACAAAATGAAACTAATTGAATATAAAAAGTTGATAAAGAATGAGTGATTAGTCAAAATATAAAATTAGCATCAGGAGACTAAATAAAAATATTAATTAATTAAACTACAATATTTTATTAGGACAAATCAATTTAACATATTGTGGAACATGAAAAGAAAAATCAAGCAAATAATTGCTTAAAAATCAATGCTAAATAATAAAGAAACATATATATAATGAAGCTGTTTTGGAATAAGTTGATAGAAATTTTTAAAAAGAGTCTTCAAAAATTAACTTCAGCAGAGCTCACTTGAGCAAGTAGAAGCTATTGTTATGTCCAATAACAAAGTGCTTCCTGGTACACCAGATTGAAATTAGATATACAATAGGTATCACACAATCTTGTTTCATATGAATGACTGTTGATAAAGTTAAAAATGTCTTATGTGGGAATGAGAGATAATGTAAATCTAGTCATGATTGATGTTAACAACGCTTCACATTCGCAGATGAGAGAGACCTGTGACCTGGAGTGTTATCCAAAAAGAAACCTTGATATTGGTATAGGTTTTACTATTTCAATGATAATATTAGCAATTGAAACTCTTGGAAGCACAGCTTGGTCTAAATAATATTCAGAAACAGTTTATTTAAAATACATCAATCATTCAAACTGAACAGCATTTAATGATCTCTTAGGTCTTTTAACTAGTCCTTATATCTGTGTTTTCCGACCTTTTGAGAGTCGCAAACATTGTGAGTAGTTAGGAAGCATAGCTGAATACAAAAAATATTGTAACTAATGCTGACTATGGAAGAAAAAGTAATATAAACACTAATATTTTAAATGCTTGAGGGAAAAAGTGTTTAAAAATCAGAGAAGAAAAATTATCAATCACATTTGTTCGAAAAAGACACAAATCATTGAATCTTTGATTAACATTAAAGAAACTATCACCAACACCACAATTAATCTTAACAAACAAAGACTCATCAGAAAATTGATAGTAAATTTCTATAATATTATCTTATTCCACTATCATGTCTGAAAAATAAGAAAAATGAGATATGTCAAATAGATTGTCTAAGCTCGTTATGTCCAGACAGTCCAGTTAAATATTTATTAGAACCACCACATCAATATCTATTCTATGCGTAAATAATGTGGACAGACCGATGAACCACACGAAAACGAGTAAAAGTCAAAGAAAATCATCTTCACAAACAGAAATGATAATTTCAATAGCAACAAAAAAAATCTGGCAGACAAGCAGAAGTATCATATCCTGAAAAGAGCAGAACAAGATCAACTTAGCATACATGTATCCCTTGTTATGATAATGTTATTACCAAATCAAATTTCTCTTCTTCATCGAAGAAGCTTTCATTGCTCCTAAATACATCTGTATCCAGAATCTCAAACAAGTGATCACAGAAATTTGTTATATTTTATATCATTCAAAAGATAAT
Source organism: Notopais sp. p TS-2021 (assembly GCA_028455955.1). Classification (NCBI taxonomy): domain Eukaryota; kingdom Metazoa; phylum Arthropoda; class Malacostraca; order Isopoda; family Munnopsidae; genus Notopais; species Notopais sp. p TS-2021. The sequence goes on along the minus strand of JAJNBT010059023.1, from coordinate 8,730 downwards.
TTGATGCTTCAGCAGGAATCGAGCCCACGAATCCAGATTTGCCTGGTCAGGATTCTCCCATTTGAACTATCGAGATCATATTAAATTTTGAATGATTATTTTAGATGATGTAGTTCTTGTAAAGCTATTCTTGTAGTGAAGACTACAATAATATCTTTAATTTAATGTGACATTCCCACGATAGTTCAATGGGACAGTCCTGATTCAGCAAGTCTGAGATTGTGGGCTCGATTCCTCCTGAATCATCAAATTGTATTTTGAATGATATAAAATATAACAAATTTCTGTGATCAATTGTTTGAGCTTCTGGATACAGATACATTGAAAAGTAATAAAGAGATGATAAAGTTGAGGAAATAAAAAAAATAAAAAATTGCACAAAAATGAAAAAGAACGATGCATCCAATAATAAAACAGCAATTAGTGAAATCTACAAATTAAGAAAAATGTTTTTGAAAGAACATTTAATTTCAAGAGGAAAATCATAAAAATAAACAAAAAATGAACAATAAAATGAAATATGTAAATAATATTCAGCCAATAAACTAAAGTTATTATTAATATAGTAAATATCTTTTGCTTAATATTATTTGTGTCAAATGTGTCTTTAAATATATGCCAAACTAAAAGATTACAAACCAATATTAAAATCTTAAATTATTGGTTGTACTTTTAATATTTCCTAATTGGCTTTATTTTGGTCTAAGGGAATTAAAGAAAGTTTTACTATGTTGCGACACTAAAACAATTAAATTTTGTCTTATGTTGACGTATAATTTGGGTGAAATAATAGACAGAATGCAGGATGGAATCACTATAATTTGGTAGAATCTATAAAAAAATACATTGCGATAAGTTGAATATTTAAACGGTTCTTCACAATACAACAATACATATTGTAAATATCTACGAACAAAGTATATTTTTTAATCTTTTACAAAAACATAAAATTAGTTAGCTTTCTAAAGATAATTTATTTCGTTATCTATGAAACCAAATATATTACAAGATTTTGTATATGTAAAGTCTAATGATGTTGCATGGTTCTCTCCCTCACTCCATAGAACATAGTTAATTTTATTGCTGAAAATATTAAAAATGAGGTCATGATCTTTTATTTAGGTTTGAAAAGAAACTTTTGACACGGGGGATATTCTATCTGAAAAGTACCTTTTTTAATTTATTATATTGGAATTAATTAAAGATAGTCAATAAAATTTGGATCATTATTTAGTGACCATTGAAATCTATCATATCAAATATTAATTTTACAGTTTCTAATTTAACTAACGCTAATATATTGTAGAGAATACAAATTTATGTCATTTTATATTGTTACTTAGATTGTTAGTATAGTCAAAATTTGTATTGGCATTTTGAAATTTTTTATAACTCTTAATTGTAATATTCTTTGATATTTTAAGAATGTCTTAATTATCACTAGATTTCGATATACATCAATGTAACTATCGAAAATTTGGCTAAGACAAGAGTAAATGCAGGAAAAAGAAGACGATTAAGGGTAATTCCCATAGAGTGAAGCGGGATGTATAAATAAAAATGTTCTTCAACATGTTTTTAGCGCCATACCCCTTTATATTTACGAAACTCAAGTGTCCTAGAAAGTTAAATGAAGACAATGTAGCGCATATGTTTTTTTTTATTTACATCAGTTTTATAATTCATTCTCTTTATTTATTTCATTTTTATAAAGAAGAATAAGTAAAATGAAAGTTAATTTAGAGGTTGTCAACGTTAATCATTTAGGAACAGGAATGTAAAAAATGAAATAATTGTAAATAAATACATGGGGTATTTACAACAGATGTTCAGATAATGAAACTTAGTTTATATTGTTTAAATTTTTCTTAAAATTACATGATATATATATTATTTTAATATCAAAGATTATACTGTAAAAATACAGAAACTACACTGTATAGGTTTTCATATTGCTAGACATGATAGAATTTTTTTTTCTAGATTCCGTTATAAAGCTCAAAATTCTGACTTTTTTTCTCAATAAGGAAATTAATGGATAAATAATGTGATTTTTTACCTTCATGAATAATAAAATTCTTGTTATTAATTACTCCCAAATCAGAACTAAATTAGAGACGAGTAAACTTTGAATCAATATTTGTCATCGTAAAATAAGAATAATGAATCAAAATTTTACATTTATTTACTATATATCTATTTATTGTTCTATGATAAACAATTATTACACATTCGTGTAAATTTATTTTTAATAAATGACAAAGATTATTTGATTTATAATAAATTCTTCGAAAACAATTATTCGAAGTGATATATTGTTTGAAGTATCAATTCTTCGAATAACAAATATTTATTTATACATTAGTTTATCTGTTTAATATTTTATTATATGACTTATATTATATATTAGATTATATAGACGCAAAAAAAATTACTCTAAGTGTATTCATTGGTTAAAATCAGTACAATAATGCAAGAACAAAATCTAGAATCAGATTTTGAAGATTTAGTATGAATAAGTTAAGATATTTTCGAAGTAGATTTATTTCTATTCTCTTTATTTGCTATATTTGTATTTCTATATTATAAGTTTCGTGACCTACAAGTTTGAAAGTATGACCTTATAGATATATATATTGTATAGTTATAAATATAATGGTAAAATGACCAAATATTTTAAATGATCGGGTCACGAACCCACCACCTGATTGTGTCACTCTAAAGTCTAAACAATCGCTAATTAGAAGATCCTCATGACATAAACTTCGATGGTGAAGGTAGAAACAAACATACAAACATACAAATAAAATCTATTAACCATTTCTATGGTTTCACAATTAATATCTTAGAAATGAAATAGTTTTTTAACTCATAAACTAAGTTTTTTATTTACACTTTTCTATTTTAAATTCAAAACAAAAGGCGATTGCAAATAATTCATAGAATCCGGATGCTGCTGTGTAGTTGATTTGTATTTAATATCGTCTTAAATATTCCAAAATCGTGATGTCATAAGTTTCACTTTTTGACGAAAGTGTCTTTTCTTCTAAATTAAATATCTTTGCGGCAGAATTGAAACCAAAATATAATAAACGATATTAATTGTCGCATAAAAAATGATTAATATTCCTATATAGGAAAGTATTAAAGCGAGCAGGAAAAAGATTTAATGAAGTTTCTATTTCTATTTATAAATAAGATGTTATAATTTAATAGTTTATTCGTCAGTAAATAACCTCCAAGTACTATCAATATAAACTTTCTATGAACGAGTAGTCTGTGTTAATTTTAAATGAATTGTACAAGTAGATCAAATAATGTGTATTATTTTGTGTGGGTATATTGTACAATTTCTCACCTAGTAGGACCCCATTTTTATTACAGTTAATAATGTACATTCACCACAGAATGCGAAAAAAATAAATTTTTAATCTACAAGAGTTCTACAATATAGGATTTAATTCTTAGGACAAAAATATCGAGTGCCTCGCAGCAATAATGGTACTTACTTTTCAAAATTTTCAAGGGCATAATGAAATGAGGCTTTAAATATGCTCCTTGGGGATATATTGACACCTTTATATTTGGTCGCAATAGGTTAAATAGCCTAAGAAGAAGCTACGTAAAGGTCAAGATTTGCTATATTCTCCTCAAGAAAGAATCCAGTGTTATCCTATTTGGTCCTTAAAAGATCTAAAGTAGCTGTACAGTTTAAGTATCCTGCGGGGCCTATATAAAAGCTATTTGTAGATCCGCCCCGTCAGTGAGTGCTGGATCTCTGCGTCGTCATGACACGATTTGGATTCATTCTTTGTTTAATTTCTTTCATCGCCGCCGTCGGTAAGTAATTGTGATGCCCCTGCTGGTATTTCAAGGTCACCCTAATAGCTAGTCGAGGCCCATATGACATGTATTCTACAGTTGTACGATGGCCCATTTGGTCCGTTTCAGTGATACTAATTAAAAATAAATTGTAAAACGGGGTGAAAGTGATTTTTCAGTTTTAAATTACGTGAATATTTTTTATATAAATTATTGTGACTAATTAATGGAGATTAATGGAGTGGTTAATACGTGAGAATGTATTGAGCATCTCTCCTTGTGCTATTACTCATGCAGCCAATTAACAAAATCATTCCATACGTCTGTAAAAAATATTAACATAACCGTAATTATTCAGTGAATAGCCAACGAGCTTTTCTTTTTCGATTTCTAATTGGTCGTAACGTTTATTTAAAAGAAATTTACTCCGGTCGAAAAGAAACTGACGAGTAATTAAGGTCAAAATGGTCTCTAAAATGAATAATAAAATCACATACGGTCTCTGGGGCAAAAAATATCATAAGTAAATTTCACTTTAATTCAACCACTTTCATTCCTGTTACTGACATTTTTTTATCAATTTATAACAAATTTTACTAAAACTCACAATTTATGCACTGATAGTTATATGAAATCGTAATAACTTCAATTTCAAAATTGGTGAGCAGTCTTTGGAACTTTGGTTGCTTCATTTTAACTGTTGCAATTTGCAATGTCCACATTACCAAACAATAGAGTTCATAACCAAAATTCAACTTATCAATGGGATATTACTAAAAAATCTAGAATCAATATTATTTAAATTATGAGTGTTTTTTAAGTATTTATGAACTTATCTCTTAGAAATATTTTTAACATTTGGTATCAAGAAATATATTTAATATTTGGTATCAAGAAATAATAGTTAATATTTGGTATCAAGAAATATATTTAATATTTGGTATCAAGAAATATATTTAATATTTGGTATCGATAAATATAATTAACATTTGGTAATTAGTAATAGAATAATAACAAATTTCTATTAGAAATAGGTCATAACTCACGCTCGCAACTTTAGTGTGATAGGGCCTCCTACTAAAACGTATATTTTAATTTCGTTTCTTTACAATATGTCTATCTAACAATATCCATATATCAGAAACCAAAACTCATATAGTGTGCATCCAAATTTCACTCATTTACAAAGTTAGAATAAAATAAAAAAAACATTCTGCGTCTCCAGTGTGGCAAAATTTTGCACGAGAAAACAATATATTTTGTAAAATTCTAGACATATATATATATAATAATTTGTTACAAATTTACAGAATATAACAGATGAATGTAACAAAACATAACAATTTATATTGATTGCATTATCATTAAACTCACGAAAAAACAATATAAGGCAATTTTAATTATGGTTATATAGGTGGATTGCAACAATATATTCTGATTTAATTATGACAAATATTTATTTTTACCAAAAATTGATTCTTACAGTTGAAATTTTACCGCGATACTAAAAAGGTTCCCTATTACCCTGATCCTGATGCGATATTTTTCTTCACTCCCTGAATTATCATACATAAAAGCGTTGAAATTTCCCTTCTAATTTTCTTTCAATTTTTCCAATTGTTTTATTTCCAATTTTGAACAAATCGAGAAAAACTGAAAAAATTTCACGTCTGTCTTATTCATTTATGTTCGAGTAAAAGTTTCAAAGTTAAAGGTTACGGTGTCAAAAGGTTTCACTCTATAACAAAGACCGAGAGAATGGTTTAACCAGAAAAAAAGGGATTTTTTAAATTAAAACTTTTTATCCATATTTTAGTTCATGGCTGCATCGCACGTCAAACAGATTCTTGCATTTCTCACATTTACGTCACATTTACGTCACAATTTAGTCACTTATAATCTGAAAATATTTATTGAAATTATAAATAAATAGTTTTATTGATTTCGCCTAGATATCTTTTTTAATTTAAAGAGAAATCACGCACATAATATGGATAAAACATGCACTTAATAGATAAAACATTTACATAATATGGTTAAAACATGCATGTATTATGAATAGAACATGCACATAATATAGATAATGCATGCATATAATATAGATAGAACACGTACAAAGTATAGGCCCTAGGTAATACATGCATATAATATCTATAGAACATGCACATACTGTAATATAAATAGAACATGCACATAATATAGATAAGAATATGCAATAATATAGATAAGAATATGCACATAATATAGATTAGAACATGCAATAGAATAATAAGATGAAGCATGTCATAAAATTAAATATTTTGATTTGTTGACTGGAGGCAATGATGTGGGAACTTTTGTTGATGGTAAGCCATTGACACCATTGAATGCTAAATATGTGACCTACTTGCAAATTAATCAGGCTTAGCAGTCTGCATGCATATGACCTGACCCGGGTAAATTATTACATGGTATCTATTACATGAATACGATACCTGTTTGTAAGTATCGTACTCCCACAGTACCGAGATACATTGCTTAGAACCTTTCTATATTATGTGCAGCTTCCACTATCACTTTTAAATAGTGCGACCCACTTTCAATAAGCCAAAGGCCCGGTCAAAAGGAAACAAGTTTGTCATTATTTACTTTTTTACTCGCATTCGATATAAATAAATCATTGATAATTCATATTGATTTTAATAAATTATTATATGTCATTACGCTAATATAAATATATACATACCGGTATTTACACCTTCACCGTCATATTCTGGTTGTTGAAAGGTGTTATATTTAAACTAAGCAAAGTACATGTATGCTGAAAGTATTTAAAATAATTTCCCCCCTTCATTAAATCATGCACCATATCGAGACGTGTGGGGGTATTATTCATGCACTTGCATGCCAATAATCTGAATGCTTCTATTAATTAACTTTGAAAGCGAAAACTTGGATTATAATTAAAAAAAACTGATTAATTATAATGATAATTCTGTAGTAAAATGTAAATTAATTCAAATGCAGATCTGCATTCTAGCTGCGAAATTTGAAAGCAAATTTAGATAGTCGTTTGCATTTTGTTGATCTACATTTCTATTATTTTCTACAAATAATAAAATAATCTTGTTGTCATTTATAATAGGAATATTTTAATTACTATTAGAATTTAATTCTATAAGAAAAAATATTCCTGATTATTTATTTTGTACGCCAATTTAAATATTTTTATTATGAATTGTTTTATTTTTCTATTCAGCATCGGCAAACGACAGACAACGTCGGCAAGTAGGAGTAGCAGAAGATGAACCTGATTCATTCTTAACAAAACTGTGTACCGGCAAAGGGCCTGGTGAATGGTTTAGACTCGAAGTCAAGCCAAATGAATGCAGAGATGTCTATCAATGTACCGATGCAGTAAGTAACTAAGTACCGATATTTTTATATTCTAAACTTTTGTGATTTTAAAAAGCGTAGAATTTTCAATAATTTTGAGAATATTAACAAACACTAATAATGTTAAACGTACGTCGTACTTTTAATGTGGAAAATATTTTGAGTAATTTGTTCGCATTAAGAATACTTTTTATTTAGAATTCGGTTCGTCTTGAAATTTTAAAATTTAAAAGAAAACTACTAAACAAATTTAAATTAACCTTCGTGTAGGTCATAAGCCATCGCAGTTCATCTACCCTAAATGCAGATCGAATGGACGATTGCAAACTGCATTTTTCAACCAGCAGTCCTTTAAAAAATTTAATTATATTATAGATTATAGAATGGAAACACATTTATAGAATCTTTTATTTAATTTCGAGGTTTAGAACTGTTTATAATTATTAGTTAATTTAATAGTAAATGGATTTTATAAGACAGCATGCATTTTGTGTTTCTCCTACAGAATTTACAAGCTTTAAGATGTCCTCACGGTCTCGCTTTTGATTTGAATCTTCAAGCTTGCGATTGGAGGGACAATGTTAAAAATTGCGATGTCAAGGTTAAGGAAAGAAAAGTCAAGCCTTTATTGAACACACCTGAACCACTTTGTGACGTAAGTATTGTCAATTATTTCTCAAACAAACTCGTAGAAAATCATACGGTCTTCGATTTAAATTGATCTCAAACTGATATTCAGTACCTACTGTTCATTCTTGATTGTAAAAATAAAACGTGTCAAAGTTATATTTTGTTACGAAAGAATTAAATAAACTAAAATGATATAAAATTCAATTGTTCTTTTAATTCAAAGTTCTTGATCGTGCTTCGGCTGTTACAACTAACATATATAAAGCTATTGCATGTTTGTATTCAGATACGGTAGGTAAATTTTATAACCAGCATACTTTTAGGTACATATTATGGTATCTATTACTATAATGCTAGTGTACCACTTGTAAATATGCAACAAATAAATAAATTAGAACCTTAAAAATTCATTCACATTGGCCGTAAAATATAAAATGAATTCGTTCATTTCTAAAGTTGGAAAGTTCAATCGTACAGTTTGGAAACGACTCTTGAATTCTTGCAATAATTGTCGGTTAAAAAATATATTTCAGTTTTTGATAGTTTTCTATTTTTGGAAAATGACTTTCAGGATGCCCAAAATCAATTAGCCTGTGGTGACGCTACTTGTATCGCCCGAGAACTTTTCTGCGATGGCAAAGAAGATTGCCTCGACGGATCAGATGAAAATGTCTGTGGTAAGTTGAAATCAATTGACTCCTTGTTTTCCATATTTGGTTGCTTGTTAGAAATGTACAACTACATTCGTTTTTGGTATCAACATTTATAAATTATATCAACAATATTTCTTTGTCACTTCAATTAAACATATCATGGAGTAAGATATAATTTCGAAATTTCAAAGAAGAGGAAATTATTAATGGAATTGATATTCGTGATGTAAATTCACAACTATATTTTTAT
>JAJNBT010058417.1:0-10421 GCA_028455955.1 Notopais sp. p TS-2021 | reverse complement strand
AGAGAGACAGGGAGAGAGTGAAAATAATTTATATTTCACATAAAAAGTATAGAGTGTATAAATTAATTTTCGGTAAAATAAAATACATATTTATTACAAAATAAATTTTACAAACATGTAAAATAAGTTCTAACAGTAACCATAAAATCAGTTCGTTCATTATTTTCATATTACTTACGTTTTACGCGTTCCCTCTACATTTTGTATGCGTTATCTATACATAAAAATCATCAATTAGTGGACAATTTATGAAAAAACGGGCATGAATTAATCAATAAAAGTTTTTAGGTCGACCAGGAGGCCGAAAAATGGGAAGAAAGAATAACCCAAGACGAGGACAATGACATTGTGAAACGAGCTAAGAACATGTCGTCAATGGCGTTTTCCATGTATCAATTCACTAGGGGTGAAGGATCTCTCAAAACCACGCAAGATTTATTTACACAAGGAGAATACTTCGCAGAAGAAGCTAATAGACTTTATAAAGTAGTTAGACAATTTTCATATCAGGTAGGAACTGATATTTAGTAGATGATATCAAACAATATGATAATTTATAAGTCCCATTTAATGTTTTTCATAAAAGGACAATGTTGTAATCTATTTTTTTTAATAATTGGAAAATTGGTTTAAAAATTGTATAATACTATGCTGAGAATGTATTGTGTCAGGATATCATAGAAGTCGATGACATTTATATATATTATTGATTCTCTTTAGGTACCAGCAGGGCTTCAGAAAAAAGAATTAATGGAACATCTAGATCTAATCCCAACGCATGTACAAACCCTTCAATACACAGTGAAAAACTCTACTGTAGGCAAAGCGGCAACTTTCACCAAAGTTGACAATGTGATACAGGAAACCAAGAACTTAATGAATGTTATTTCCAAAGTAGTCACCACTTGTTTCGTATGTGCTACGAAGGTAAGAAAGGTTTTCAAGATCATAGTTATATATATAACTAGATCTATTCTTCATCGATTTTATTATATCGTATTAATATTACTAAACAACTTATATTAACAGCTTTGAACAAGTTCGAATGACAGACAATTTTTATAAACTACTTTATAGTTAAGAACTTTACATATCGATAGTTCATATATAGATTTTAATGGAACTGCTAGTTTTAAAAGGATCTTACTAATCAATTTGCGTAAGTACAATTTCGACACATTATCTCAATGTAACTGTATTTTGATGTCTGATTCAAAGCAATTCAAATGGCTTAACCAATAACGATGCATGCTTATAATATCGTTATTGTAAATCAGCCTACAAATTGTTTTTCATCAGTACTTCCATGGCAAGACAGCATCACAGCATGATATAGCATGGCATCTAATCATTCACAAGATGACGATTAAGATAGTTTTCTAGGACGAGAATATGTCTTTGGTCTTTCTCGATTCCAGGTGTCTGGAATGCATCGTTTTGGCATAAATACTAAGTGGTATCAAAGAAAATCTAGCTGGAGTTTTATTGTTGCTTTGCTTGCTTAGAACATCTTAATGATATAAGCAAGTATAGTTTCATTATAGAATACCAATTAGATATATTATTTAAGGAAACATAATCGAAAATATCAGTTTTTAATTGTTTTTTGTTTCTTTTTTTAAATTTTTAAGGAAACATATAAATGAAAATGTGGGTTGAAACTACAGCATCCCTGTTTAAAATAACCTACTAACATTATTTATATATATATACTTACGTTATTCAATTTTTGTGCGTATTTCATATGAGAGATATTTAAGATGCATCATATAGGTTCATTTGTATCATATGACTTTCTTGCTATGAACACTTTTAATATCGTGTTCAATTTTTCACAAATCGATTTGTTGCGCCCAACAGTTCAAGTTGAAGCTCCCCGAAAGGTTGAAATTACCGACGTTGGAAGAATGCTCTTCAGGAAATAGCAACCCCTTTGGACAGGTAGAAACCAACACTGAATCATCATCGTCAAGTCATACATCAACAAATTTAAATCATCCCGATTTCAAATCAACGGAACAAATATCTTTTATAAAACCTCTTCCTCTTTTGGATGAATTTTCCTATAATGAAAATAGTTCTAATCAAGAAACTTCTTCTTCTGACACCAACATTTCATGTAAAGAAACATTTAATCATACATTGACTAAAAGCTCCGTTTTGAAATCGGATGCACAACACTCTTCTTGTTTCAGTAAACTTTTACCAAAAGACCAACAAGACTCATTAACAACAAATACACCACAGATAAAGAGTCAATTATCATCTAGCTTGAAAAATTTAAAGTTGCCGCTGATTCATGACAGTCAAACTACGATTACGAGTCTCCAAAAGATATTAGATTCATTGACTTTAGATTTCTTACAAACCCATAAAAGTCTAGAACCCCTTCTAGAGATACAAAGAACTATTAAATTCTTGCAAAATTTACATAAAGATCAAGAAGGGTTATCAAAAGACATTCAGTTTAATAAGGACCTTGATGTAGCTATTGCTGATCTTCATAAGGTGGAGAATAGCAAGGATGAAACTACACAAAAAACTATCCGAAACACTATTCATACGCTGCAAGGTTTGCAGTTGACGCAAGTTCAAAATCTAACCAAAGATTCTTCACAAATGACTACTCCTACTCACCATGAATACACACTAGACACATGTCCAAAAATCAGTCGAGAATTAATATATACTTCAACTCAATCTTTGACTACCTCAGAAAACAATTCCACATTATTGACAAAATCTTTATTGGACAGTAACTCGTTGCCTTTACTACCACAAATTACAAAATCGAACACCATCATCAACCCTATGTTGAATGTTAGTCCCCCTGGTTCTGTCCATTCCATTCCAAATCTCTATGGATTGCCTAAAGTTTCAAATGAATGCAACAGTAGACTTAACTCCAACAAATTTGGAGTCAATTCGAGTCCTGTATCAAGCCTCTGTCTCAGTACTAATACCAGCATAAGTAATAGTCAAAACCCTAGTCCCGTACCGAACCTAAGTCCATTCACCTTGAGCCCTCAATTATCGACTCTCCCTCGTCAATATCCTTTAGATCAACTAGATTTGTCCTCGTCCCTTTTTCCACCTTTCATGGTAGTACCAAATTTGACCCCTCTTCCTTCAAATAACCTCCAGTATCTCGATCTCCAATCTTCTTTTATGTCTCCATTGCAAACTCAATTAACAATGAAGCAAACAAACGATATTCTCAGCTATTTGTCTCCGAATAAGGACAATAGTTTTTCTTATTTGCCGGTGAGTACCAATAGGATCCCCGTAAATTACATGTCGTCACATCCTAATCTAAATTACATGTCGTCACAACCTAATCTAAATTACAACGATATATCAAATTTTAACAATGGTCTTAACTTCAGTAGTTTAACTCCATAAGTTGAATGTCCAAATATTATACACTATCCTGGGACCTTATAGCTCTCTAATTTAATATATTGTTCTGTATGTTTTTCAACAGTGCTTTTATCACGTTCATGGGCATCCTTAGCGCTATCCACTGTCTAGGTTATCATCAGAGGAAAACTAAAATTATTTACATACCGGTATGTTTAATATCAAAATAGAATAATATATTTAAGTTTATAAGATTATCGGATTAAAAAGATGATTACAATATGAGTAAAAAATATAAGTTATAATCAATTGCATATATAAAAATATTTGTAACCCCAAAGCAATTTCATTATAATATCGAACATTGATATAATGTTTATTTTCTTTTATGAACAATGTTTCACCAATACGATTATTTTTATAATTCTGATTTCCATATAGAATCGAAAATTGATCTATTATGGCCTGATCAGTTTTCGATTCTATATAGAAATCAAAATTATAAAAATAATCGTATTGGTGAAGCATTTTTGATATAAACTTGTACATATTATTCTATTTTGATTTTAAAAATACATAACTAATTATAGTTTCCCCCTGATGATGACCGAAACGGTCGATAGCATTAAGAATGCCAATAAACGTGATAAAAGCAATTGCTGTTTTTCTCTCTAAAATAATAATAAAAAAACTTGTCAGTAATGACAAGAAATTATTTCGTACTGTCGAAAACCATACAAAAAATATATTAAATGTGAAGCTGATATTTTATTTCTAAAACTCTCTAATTGTAATTGTCAATAGAATGAGTTGAATAATATACAAGTTAATAAAGAAATTTCATCAATTTTCGACAGAAATTAAAAAAAAAATGATGCGCCTTATTAATCTAACATGGATCCTAAAAATAAAAAATCAGCCTTCATTTAATAGTTTATACAGATAGTGCTTTTAGCTATGCGAAAAAGTTTCTTATTATCATTGTTTAATCTTTTAAAGAATTTTTAGTAAAAATAAAAATATGCTTACGGAATACACAATGAAAAATTTGGATTAAAACTTTGAAAGTAATTATATTGAAATAGCCGTAACTTAAATTCAGTAGGCAGATTCTTATAATCAGCCTCACTTTGATCCCACGTACTGATAATAACTTTTTAAAAACTATTCCACTTATTTGTAGCTGATAATTTTATTTGAAAGTAGATTTCCTAACTAAAATTAGGTTCAGGGTAACGACTTCTTTTTATCAATTTTCTACTGTTGTTATGAACTACCTGAAACCAATTATATCTGTATATACTTTTTAATGATAATTTCAGCACCATATCTAAGTTCTTTTACAAAATGTTCCGCACTTATATACTTGTATAATTATGCATCTTTAATTAAATACACGTTGAAAAATGTTGATTGTAAAGGAAATATACTTGTTAGAAAATTACAAGTTTTTACATTTACAAACCTTAGAAAATGAAAGGCTGAGAATAACACAAATTACTTAGATAGTATACAATCTTTCCTTAATTATATTGAACGAACTACAATAGATGTCCACAATAATTGTAGACTACTAAGATATACAAACATATCTTGTTCAACTATCTATTATATATTTTGTATGCAAATAAATGCTTCAAAAACTGTTTGTAAACTCTATCACCTTATTCACGTTGAGTTCTTTACCAATCAAATTTTTCGATGAACCTGCTGGAAGTAAGTGATTTTGACCAATTGATTGTGAATTTTGTCACGTGTTTTGCTGTTACATCATCTACGCAAGCGCATGGATGAACTTGTTGCTTGGTTGCATGTTGAATTGTTGACGAGGTCAAGTAGATTAGATTCTTAGAATATACCTCCTACCTCATTTTAAAAATCTTTCGGATTAATTTATAAAACCTTGCCCCTATAATAACCAAGACTAAAAATTATATAAATAAATATATGAGATTAGATACGCGATAATGGTCTAAAATGATAATTAAAATACTATTAATTAATCAAAACTATTTGAAAAATAAGTACCATCAATAGTGTAACACGATGAACAATCAATCAACCATGTTCACTAATTTATATATAGAATTTCAAATTATAATCAAATAATCACGGTATATGTAGCTATACTATATTTTCGGAAATGCACTAAAATAGTTAATAGTGTATACATAATTCCTAGAATCAGGCGTATAATTTCGATTCGTCTAGGTGTATTCGAATTATTCGAGGGTCATTATAAAAGTGGGATGCCCACATTTTGAGAAATCGAGAATTTATATTACTTGACGGATTATATAAAGTTATTTGATAATTGATAGGTTGCATTGCATTAAACTAACAAACTTTTAGAAAATATACATGTACAGTATATATAGAATTGTATATATTTGCTATACGAGCATTAACATACCCGCGGACATTAGTTTGATCGTCCCTAATATGCAGTATAACATCTCAGATTTATATTAACACTTGCCAGACACATCACCCACGATTCACCTTTTTTATCCATAAATTAACTGATCTAAAATTATATATATTTTTGAGAGCAAACTTCGTAAATAAATTTTTTTATATTCGTGATCACATAAAAATTTGTCTCAAATTTGTTAAAAAAATTAATTTGGGCTATAAGACAAATTTTTAATCAGGCCTAATTATCTAGTAAATATTATTATTATATTGTAATGTAGTACCATATACCATATCAAGCTAGATTATGCACTAAAATGAATAATAGCAATTAGCATCGACTACAAACTCGGTATAATTATGTTATCTTTTCCTCAAACTAAACAAAAATGCAGAAAAGTTAATACGGTATCTATCTTACGATTAAATATACGGTATAGCTTAAATTAATTCATGATATAATTATCAAAAGTCACTATATTTTGAATTTTAAAATATATCAAGGGATACCTCGCTTTACGATGACTCGACTTTACAATTATTATTTGAAACGAAACAAATATCTACGTACACCAAACATATCGGTACTGTAGAGTGCGTCCGTACATATACATAAACAGCGTTTGTTTTAATTTCATAACCCATTATGCCAAAAGAGGCCCAAAACATAACATGTAAACATTACTTACGAAGGTTCTATATGTACACTTAATTGGAGGCCTGATCTTGAAGTGATCAATAAATTTGTTGACCAAAAGAACTAAACTACAAAAGTAAACAATTGACTTATTTTTCCTTTTTCATTGTAATCACATTGATATTGTATGGAATTGTTATTGTTTATTGTACAGATTTCTTATGATTAATAAGTATATATGTTCCCGTAGACTGTAGACGTATTTTTGCGTGTTATAAGAATCTAAATAACCAATTCTGAATTAGAATCAGTCGACATAAACTTATTATATTAGTGTTCGTCTGAAATTGAAGACATTCTATTATAGTATTCGTCGAATGATTCTATTTTGCGTACGCAAATATACGTCGTTTGATATAAAAGCACAAATTTAGTCAATGTTGTAATCCTATAACCTAAAATATAGGATAAGCACAATTATAAATTCTACATTGGTTATTTATAGTGCCGAAGAAAAATGTCTGTCAATAGGGTGGCCAGACGTCCTCTGTTTGGAAGGATTATTCTCTATTGTATCAGTCTCTCTTTCTTTTATTTCCTCGCAGAGCACGTTATTTGTCCTCCTTTTTAAGATATAATTAAAAAGAACTACACAGTACCGTATATAAATTACCGGTAGTCAATTCACAAAACAATATAGCCAAGTTAATTTATGTGCTCACGAATTGTAAAAAAAACTTAAATATACTTACTGTACATAAAAATAACTTTAATTTATGTGTTCACGAACATAAATTAATGTCGAACATTAATTATTTTGCATCCACTAATGTTTATTTCGAGCATCCAAACCAACATAATAAAAAGAGGATCAATTAACTTTATTAAATAATTTCTGCAAAAGTTCAATCAGAATACCCACAAAACAATATAATAGATTGAGTTCATTAATACATTTGCGCAGTTGAAGATCCAGTAAAAAGTGGATAGTCAATAAATACAATCGATGCATGCACGAGCAGCAAATCGAGTAAAAAATCTCAATATCTCTTGCTACATAAGCTCTTTTTCTCCTCTTTAAAAATTTAAGCATTTTGACACTTTTTATTTCTGGATTTTTAATGTTATACTACTGCTTGTTTTATTGTACAAATTATCGTAACCGAAAGAAAATGGAGCATTTTTGTTTAAATGGGCAGATTCAAATAAATAAGAATAACTTTGAAAATAAATAACATAACAATTTTCATAGCCTTCTGATGAATTAGAAATGGTCTTCATAAATACAAAATAAAAATACATTATGACGACCAGTTTTGTAAGGTTTCATCATTTCCCCAACGTGGTAAAGATTTATGAATATACAATACAGAATGGGATTGTATAACTTTTTTGGAATTATTCAGCACCAGACCATTATATCAGCTGTTTCCAATATAGTTTCCGATCACGGGCCCATTAATCGTGAAGATTAAGCGGTTTCTCTTTCTCTTGTTTCCTCTTGAAATTCAGAAAAGCTCTAAGAAAAAATTGATAAATCTGAAAATCAGAATCCTCAACATTTTTCTTCACGCACCCCAACATTGGAGTAGAGAAGATGCTTTGTGATTGGTCATAAAGGAGAAGATGCTTCGATTCGTCACAAAGGAAATTGATCAATGGACAAAAAATACATTGATAACTATAATAAAAAATACAAAGTACATCCCTTAACCTTAATAGATAATAGATTTCTGCAAGCTTTGAACTGATAAATAAAATACGCCCATTCCATCCTCCCCCAAAAAAGTAAGATATGCCACATATACCTAAAAAGAAACCTGAAATATTTTAGAAGCCAATATGAACCGATTTCGAATATCAGAATATATTAAAGAATCAAAAGAATATTTAGTCCTCATAAACACTGGATCTCAGTCATTATTTTCAATATCAATATGAAAACTGCTCAGAACACAAGAATATTATGAATTTTTGTAGGTTCCAATTATGAGATTTGACTCTTCATAACATAACACTGACATATTTTGAGTACATAACTTTAATTTTTGTAAAGTATTCCTTCATCAATGAAGAGATACTATTAAAGAGTCAAAATATATTTTATTCATACGAACGCCAAATGCAACTGGGATATCAAAAATTGATGTAATGTCTTTTTTCAGTTTTCGAATTTATTTTCGTTTCCTTTGAATGGCATCACAGATTAAATAATAATGTGATTACAATTAAATTACAATCAAACTGGGATATAATGTATTAATTTAATTAATAATGAATAATATAAAGAAACGAGTGAAAAAGTAAATCCATTTATTTTAGACAGTTTATTATTACAAAAGTGTCCAATCTCATTATATCTGGATCTGTGATTGTGATTCAGCGACTATCTTGATTGCAGACCATAAGAACCTTCACTTTTTACCTTGAACCAAAGATAAATCGAAGCTACTTTAACCAAAGATTTAACTTCCCAATTATATGTCATAAAAAATGAACCGCTTAAAACTCGATAAAATGATAAATTAATTACACAATCATTGTCTTTAACTCGGTTAATTAATAAATACTTCTTCATTATTTTAAACAGTATCGTCTAATTCACACAACTTCTTCTTAAGAGTCCTGACTAACAAGAGATTATTCTTGAATCCTGTCCTGAATAGAGTAGCTACAGTATGACGTTCCTCTCCTCAATTGTAGATTGTCCGTAGACTTACCCCATTACTTATAATTTTTAAACCCGTTGATTAAAATCATTCATATAATTGAGCACTCACATTATCACCCATATCTGATATAAGTCAATATAGTTATATTTGCAACTACTAAAAAACAAACTTTTCTTAATTAAACACTCAAAGTTCATTATTACAGCATAAGTTATTACAATTTGTATTTTATAAATAATGTTAAAAATATTGAGTGTAGGATGGACATTTCTAAATAATATTATTGATTGTTTCATGTCCAGGCATAAACATTAAACATGTGCTTATTAGATTATAGCAATATACAATAAACAATTATAAGTTCTGCTTAGTCAAATGTAGAATAGTAAACACACTAGATGGTCAAATTTTAAGAAATTATACATTATATATTGACCGTTTTGACCAACTAGGATTTATTAGGCGAGTTCTTACGGGTGCAGTTTACATATTGTGTATTCATTTAAACACGAATATGCATAGAGATATACTATGCAAATATCAATATAACTTCATTATTTAAAAATGTGTACATCTGCATACAGTAATAACTGAGCGAAATGAACCATATTTTAGAAACACAGCTATAATCATCAATTCACCTAAATGGTATATATCACATTTTAAACATTGTCTAATCAGATAAGTTATTTGTTGCAAGATATATATAATAAGAATTTGCAAGAATAGCTACAATTAAAACTATGATAATCTAAATTGTCATAGTACAGGATACTAAGTAACAAGTATTATATCAGTTTTACCTAAAATATGGTCTCTGTTGCCAACTATAGTCCTGTACTAATACTAAATGTTTGTTTGTGACCATTTCTATATATGTTGTGCATGTTTGTCTTTTGCAGCAAACTTTAACAGATAAACATCCAACAAGCGACCGCGTCAAATCAAGAGTCAGTGGGCCTAACATGTCAGGTTTATTCCAAAGTAATTCACTAATTGTTATAATCCGTCATTGTATGGTAAAGAAGGTTTTAAGCTAATAATTTGGACCACTGTTCAAATATATTCAGTCCCATAGTTTTAATCGGCCGGATCAATGTGTAATTAAATTTCTGGAAGATGATGTTAACGCTGGAAATCTGTTTTATTATCAAAATGAAACTTACGGACTGTTTATATAAATTGGACAGTGCTTAGACCCTACATGATTTTTGTCATTACAAACACATCATGCTCGGACTATTGTAACGGAATTCAAAATTCAAAAAATTTCTTTAGCACAAAACTTTGCTTGTACTGGATATAAGACCGCAGTCTCAGGCACTACATGTTCTATA
>JAJNBT010058371.1:0-10583 GCA_028455955.1 Notopais sp. p TS-2021 | reverse complement strand
CACACACACACACACACACACACACTAGAGCTTATTCAGTTGAAATGTAAAGAATTATTTTAATAAAACCAAATTTATTCTGAAAATAGGACTATGACAAAATGGGTTGAATCTGATATTCTTTATATTTATTCTTTTTGGTTACGCTGTGATAGGATATGTGAGTATAGGTTAAAATTAGGTTAGGATAAGTTAGGATAGGGATAGGTCAGGATAGGATGGGATAAGTTAGGATAGGATAGGATAGAATAAGTTAGGATAAGATAGGATAAGTTTGGATAGGAAAAGTTAGTTTAGGATAGATTAGGATAGGATACGTTATGAATGGTTAGGATAGGATAAGATAGGATAGGATAAGATAGGATAGGATAAGTTAGGATAAGTTAAGATAGGTTAGGATGGGTTAGCTTAGGTTAGGATAGGTTAATATTGAATAGAATAGGTTATGAATAGAGAGAGTTCAAATTTACAATATACCCGAAGAGCCTTCCGTAGGAGCTAGCGAGATATGCCACCCGTATGGCTGCTGTTCTGCTAGTAATTATATATTCATCTTCATATTACAAACAACGTAACTTAATTTGATAATTTGATTTAAACTTAGTACATGAATTAATTAATTATTTAGAAGAATTAAGTTTTAATTTCTAACTTAGTCAAACCTCAGTTTCTAATTCAATTATAACTTTTAGATTCGTAATGAATATCATAATAGTTTTCTCAGAGTTTGACGTATATAAATTAGTTATGTCTAATTTATATGATATCATTGTATCTACTTATTAATAATCTTGTCCTATCGTATGTGTTATCAATGATCAATGGCTTAAAATATCAATAAATAAATTGTAATTTTCAAAAGAAAGATACATTTATTATTGAATCTATTCATTAAAAATCAGAACGACTTAATAATTTCAAATTGGAAAGGAAAATTTATTTCATTTAAACAATTTGAATTCATTGTAATCATGATATAATTTGTTAGATTAAAGAGTTACTGCATATGATATTTCAAATTAATGCTCGCAAAGCCTCGGATCATCTCGTAAAATAGAGCAAGCGAACTCTACGTGATAGTTACATGCCTATCGTGATGGGAAACTAACAAATGCTTTCATCAATTAGTTTCTTAAGACAAAAGGCCAAGTCTCTACTTTGTGCCCAAAATTACACTTATTGCAGTATATTGAAAATAAGATTGCGTGGTAACTATGTTTATGCATTTTTTATTATATACCATTATTTCGTAATTGTCCTGCTATTAGATCATATAATATATATAGATAGGTATTATAGCATTAATCAATTTAAATACGATATACAGGATATAATCAAAAAGAATTGATTTACTATGGTTTTTTATTTTTAGATTCAACTTAATGAGAGTTTAAAGAGATAAAAGTATTTGAATTGAGGATTTATAAAGTTTCTTTAGTGTTCTACAGGAGGGATAAAAGTCTCGTTCGGAACTCTAGACACGAATTTGATTTATATTGAAAGTCCTTTTGAATTCATAATCAAATTCATTTAGTAGAGGAACTTAGAGCAACTCACTTTTTATTTTATTCTCTCATGATTTATGGATATTTGGTTTACAATAACAGATCCTCCCCTGTGTGACAATCAGGATTTTTAAATGAACGTAAAATGCTCGGAAAATATCGAAAAAAAAATAAATTTGATGAACAAGTAAAAATATTGATGTTATTGCAATATCCGGTCATCCAGCATGTAAAAAAATATAGAGTTCATACGAACTTGATAAATACTAGATTAAAACCCGGATTCAGGAGCCATCAACGAGTTTCTTTTATATATGATTCCTATTCTGATTAAATTAAACAATATTATTTATAAGAATCGCTGACTATTTAATTGAAAAAAAATGAATAGTGAGATGATCGGCTATATGATGATCAAATCCATACAGTAGATTATCATTATCAAATGATATGTGAACAATGATAAATGAATTCCTCTTGATTCACCTGTAAGCAAACGTCCAGTATTGACAGGATTTATAGTCAAATATATATTAAAATCACTTTCAAGAATATACTGTATATTACAATTTACTCTTTCTGTCATAAATGCAAATGAAAGATAGTTATACATTTTTTCAAGTATCTTGTAAGCTATGTTTGCAAGATACACCTATCTCTAATGGCAATATATAAACAGAAATATAATTAACGAATCATATTTTTAGTTATGAGCAATTAAAAAGTGTACTTATTTATAAAAAAAATATATATATATTCCACCCTTTGTCTTTGACGTCAATTATCTAACAAAGGTAGAATAATTTGATTGAATTGACTTGTTTTGCTATAACAATTACACGATACGCATAACAAAATCCTCAAATAAATTCGAATTAATTGTAGAGCTTATTAATCTTTTGAATGATTTTTTTATATTGAATTATATTTATATATTCAATGTGAAAATGATAAATGACCCCGATGAACTAAACAGCTTACATTTATTCTCATTTTTTGACGACTATCACTAGGAATCGATTCTGTGTATAAGGCAATTCTTATTCCGATAAAAATCGGATATATATAGAGCACACACACAAATATCCCCTATTCAGTTACTGTTCCCACCATTACAATGAGCTGTACATAAATATCAATATATTTTTTGTCAATAAATATTTTTTATTTGTTAATCAATGAATTTATATATTTATCTCTCTATCTTAGAAATAAAATAATTTAAAAATATATATTGATAGATCTCTGACAACATGTTTTGTCATTCGAATTAAACAATTTGTTATTTGCGTATAACTTTATTGTAAACAATATACCAAAGAATTAAATATCATCGTGCAACTTAACAGATGTATTTAGTTAGAATATAAAGAAATATCCATTCCTTTTTTTGTTTCTTATGTCACAACTCAATTGTGAATTATATTTCATATATTTTGTCTCTCATATATTTATCACATGTCGCTATTACGTAAAGTTAGGGGAATATTTGTAAGATAAAAGAACTTTCCCATAAACTTTTGTAGGTCGAGATTATGAGAATATGATTATAGTCTATGTCTTTTCATATTATTCTCTATTTATTTATTAGTATAATAGTTGCAATTTTCAGAATTATATAACTGTTTATGGAATAATACCATTATATTTATAATAGTTTGCATCACCTACAGACCACGTTAAACGCAACTAGCAGTAAATAACTAATCTAGCCAATTCAATCGCTCTTAGAAAAATAATAATTAATGTAATGTTTTTTGGCGTATTTAAAAATCGATATTCATCGGGCATAAATATTTAAACACCGATAAATTGTTTTTATTCAGATAAATAATGGTTAAATAGTGCATTAGAAAGTAAGCCTATTCATTTACAATTGGCACCATTGCAATGAATTGGTGTATGCACGACCTTTCTGCATAGGATGACGAAAATCCTGCACGATAATTGTATATTTATATTTTCCGATCTTGTGTATCAATTGAGGACCTACTCACAAACCAAACAAAGGTAAATTTCGACCAAGAAATATCCCACTTTAAGATTCAATTAGGGAAAATAAATTCACTTGGTTGAACAGTAAAAAAAATAGATTTACTATTGCAACTTAATTATTGGTTAAGAACTTGAATTATATACGGTCGATCAATTTATATTGGGTCCTTTACCTATTATTGGGATTGTTCTTAGGTTGAATTAGATTGAATCAGAGTTTGTATACTTCGATAATTTATATAAATTACTTTACTTTGGCAACTAACTTCTTTTCTACTTCATTGTTCTGATACTTTTGGATTGTTATCGATAGAAAACGTAATTATTTACTCAGTTAATAGAATAAAAAACATTTTTATTTTAACTATATTTTTGATCACAACCATAACACGTTCGAGCATAATAACATTTATTGCATCAATTCTAAACATCATCATCAATATAATATTGCATATTGTGACATATTATAAGAAATGTAAAATACAACAACCAAATTTATTATTTCCATTTTATCTATGTCTTGGAAACAATTATTCTTTAAAACGTAATATCGAGATTCCGTTGAATTTCATTATTATAAACTTCATTTAGTTCTTAAAATCTAGTAGGGTCTTTCACGGGTTTTCTTATCTCTTACAAGTTATAGGAATATACAGTATATTGTCAAGAACACTGAGACCATAGACCTGGATTCAAATCCTTGATAAACATCAAAAGTTTATTTCGAATGAACTGTAATGAATTAATTTTTTTTTAAATTTAATTTCAATTTTCAATGAAAATTATCTGAAAACTAAGATTTTTTAATTATCAGTTTTTGTATAATATGATATTAACTATTAAACATTTTATTTTATATTGCATCAAAGCAAAATGAAATGAAACCTAGTGGTTATATAAAAATTATTGCCATGATATCAATTTGCGTAGGTGCAATAAAGTTGATCTGTATTTTAATAACACGTCAAAAATATTGTCTACCAATAGAATGTCTTTAATTTTTATAGAAGACCAATGGGAATCATCGATTATTATTCCGATTCAGATCTGGTATAAAAAAGCAGACATAAAATCGTCCATTATTTGCTATAAATATTTTTTTTTCGATTTCCACGGAAGCACGTGAAATGATTTACGCAAAATGATAGTTATCGTGAGCATATTCTGCTCCATAAATTAACATCAGTGATTCAGATCTTTCTATTTAAGGTATAGGAAATTATCTACTTACATGAATACATGTACCTACTTTATATTTAACTCATGAAGGAAGCTGCCCTTATCTCCAGCAAACATCTTTAGAAAACAGATTCTAACCGGATATTTTATTTTTCAGAATAAAGCTCATTTTTTACACATGGCGTAAAAATGTTTATCGAAGAAATGAAGGCACCAAAAAATTGTAAATATTTATAAATAATAAGATTCACATCTTATATTCCTGAATAGTTTGTATCATGAAACAAACTAAATAAATTTAATTTAATGTCGTGTATAAATCTGCGGAAAATACATCCCATATTTCAATTACTCTGCTTCCTCTTTCGGCCAAGTACTAATTAGATGCATGGAGAGAGATTTAATCTAATAATAACTCATTCCTTCATAGCTGTTTGCTTATTTACAAAGTTTTGAACTAACATCAAAACACACAAACATAATTCGATTTCAAGTTTTAGAATAAACAGAAAATCGCGAGATCACGATGATGGTCTATTCTCTCTATTGATTCTTCCTAAAATTGTCCTTAACTATTTTAACTTACGTTTGTTAACGTTAAATTATATATTTTTCTATTATAATAATTATTGACGATTCATTCTGAATATAGTAGAATTGTTGATGCAAAGAAAGCTATTTTATTTATCTTATTACTAATGACAATTATAAAAGTTACTGATAAGACAATATTATTAGTTAGTCTAA
Source organism: Notopais sp. p TS-2021 (assembly GCA_028455955.1). Taxonomy (NCBI): domain Eukaryota; kingdom Metazoa; phylum Arthropoda; class Malacostraca; order Isopoda; family Munnopsidae; genus Notopais; species Notopais sp. p TS-2021. The sequence goes on along the minus strand of JAJNBT010058371.1, from coordinate 5,157 downwards.
ATAGATATGAAATTGTCTATTCTACTAATAGTATCAATGTAATAGTTATGTTTCATAATGCAGTTTAATGAAATTATTAAAATAAATCTACTTATTCAAGTAATAAAACGATTAAAAATTCGTTATAAGTAGCGAAAATCAGTACAATTGCCATTTGAAACTAATTTTATTGTTTAATTTCAATATCGGAAATTAGTTTGGATGCTATTAAGCGTCGGGAATATTTTACAATTCCTTCTGCGTTAAAATAATTCTAGATAAAATGCCTTCATATAATCGTTTGTTCTGAGATTATCACACTTTGTAGAATCAATAGAGAGGAGTATAGATAATCATTATAAAAAGTAGTGAGTGCTAAAAATGTAATATATAGAAATATTGTACTGTAAAACATAGGAATGAAGATGTTCTCTGGTTAAATTAATAGATGACACAACCTGTATTGATTCATAAGAGTTAAATCTCATAACCAAGTTGATGAGCTGCTTGATTCAAATCGAATGTTGTAATTATAATTATTTTGTTTTAAATTATGAAAAAAATAAGTGAAGGATATTAAGTGATATAAATAAAAATTGTCTTATCTTATCATTGGATGATTGTGAGATAAAAAATCAACTGGCCATAAAATTGTAAGCATTTAGTAGTAAGTGCGAAATCTTTTTTTTAAATTGTCATCACTGTGTTTTATTATTTAAATTATTGGACTTCAGTGTCGTTGGCAGTATCGACTCTGGTATGAATTACTCTCATTTAAACTATGGGATATTGGTTTGGGGTGTATTAATATATTAATCGATGGGAATAGTCTTAAAAGAATAATCTATTGTCCACATATATAAGGGGTGATCACTACTATGATACTATTCAATATATTGTTCTTTATTATTTATTTTCAATATGTTGTTGTATTTTATTCTACGTTTATATTTGAGAAACTGTTTTTACTTCTGAAACTCGAACATTTATTGAAGCTTTTCTTTTAATATATATTTTTTTTTTTTGTACAATATGTAATTATTTTTTTCAATAAATTTCATTTATATATTTTATTTTCAAATATATTTTGAAATTTATAGAAGATGAATTATATACAGGAATTTCGAGATCTATTGACAACATTAATATTTTGAGACATTTCTAATCCGTACATTAAAATGTACATAAAATACTTATTTTGAAAATTATCCGTTAAAACAATTTTTTTAACAAAGTATACGCGCCAATCTTACCTGTAAATTGGTTTGACAACTCCTGTTTTGTACCATAGGACAAGTATAGGCAGGTCACCTTTAAGAGGAGAAGTTATGTTACATGGTAAATGAGCGCTGTGTCCGGCAATTGCCTCCAAATAAGTAGTTGGACCTGAAAAATAAATGTAACTTCATCAGTACGCATCTATTTTAATAAATAAATTATTGGTTCCTACAGGATTATAAGTATAACAATTTGATTGGACATAGTGCTGGGGAAATAATATTTCTTCATAAATGTGAAACTATTTAAGCTGATATTTTTCTATTATATAAATGAAATTTATAGACAAGCGACAGAATAATGTGAAAATACCAGTGAAGTTGATCGATTCAACTCGAATTTAGTGGCAGTTTCAACTTCTAGAGATGTCGTTTAATAAAATATAAACATTTTGGTTATTTCTCCAAGTAATAAATTGGCTGTCACAGTGTTGACAGATTGTGATTAATTTAATGTAACACAAAATATTAGGTCTCAGGCTGTCCAGTTGATGCCAGATATTCGTAAAGAGAAAAGTTTGCTCCTACAGATGTATACAATCAAGTAGGATTATACAAAAGCTACTTTTTAAAGTCTGCAAACATATTATTGATATAGGCTTAATTTTGTTATTCGTTTAGTTAATAAAGAAAGGTTCTCTTCAATTTTGGAAGTGTTTTGATTATTTGTATCTACTATCAGTTATCAACAAGGAACGAAATTAAATCCCTAAAGTTTTAGATACTGGAAATAAAACAATTCACAACTATTTTTTGAAAAATAATTCTTCATTGTCACGACTTTTTTATAGTGCACATTATATTATTAATTTAAAAGAATTAATAGCTACAAATTTTAGAAATTTATTGCATTGTTTGTAGATTTTGTTAGCATTCCACGAGATTGTGAAAGTAAAACTCTACGCTTTAATATATATTAATTATGCAATGAAATCATAAAAATAGATGGTGAGATATTTAGTGAAAAAGAAAATATATGTAAAATACGAAATACAAACATAGTTATAAATTATTTCATTCACATCATAAACAGTTTAATTTCTAATTATTAGGTAAAGTATTCCATATTTGTAAAAACTGATATTTATATATGATGAAAGTAAACTTTTATGAATTCTGTGAAAATATAGAACAAATATGCCTGAGCATCTAGTTTCATGGACAAGATCTGCAACTACTACATACTCATTTATATTGGAGATTGATTGGTATTTTTCTATATGAAATCAAAGCTTTATTTCTTATAAACTTCCTAGAGAAAATATACAAAATAATTCTATACAATTAAAAAAATATTGAATAAACAAGTATATATATATCTTATTTTTGCAGGATTCGTCATGAAATAATTAAATTAGTCCTTAGTAAATTAGTTTTCCATTACATTGTTTGTATCTCTTAGAGACATGGCAATTGGCGTTTATTGGCCCAACTGACTGGACAAAATGAATGAGATAAACTTTTTCCGAATAAATGCTTTTCAATTTGGCTTCGAGGAAATGTAAGTTCTGACAAACTTCTTCTGTATTGTATTGCAATAAGAAACCAAATGTTGTTATTGATTTGAGTTACTGTGTTATAGTGAGTGTAATATATGTTATCACATTTTTTTAGGAAAGTTAAATATATATAAATTTATTTATTCGCTACATTGTCAAAAACGACTATTTTTATTTCTAAAAATATTGAAAATAATTTAATTACTGCCTATTTAATTATATTTTTCCTTTGGAAACGGCTAATTAAATTTATTTTCAAGGAATAACTGATCGTGATTTTCTCATTTGAAGAATCAAAGTAAATTGAATAGGAAATAAAAAATAAATTTTCCATTATGGACGATTTAATTAATGTGTCTGTAAATGCATTTCACATTCGTCGAGTGAACTAGATTTCTTCATATTTTTTTTAGATCATTAAAATATTCGATCAATCTTTCAGTTTATATGAAGAAATAGTTTAGTTTTCTTTGCCAAGTGAGGAACATATCAATATTTTTATTCTCTCTGTAAATTCGTGAATTTTGTTAATCTCTTTGGTCTACAGAAAAATTTCCAGATATTTTTTTGAGTTGAACAGATGACAGGTTTTTGTTGTAATTAAAGACAAAGTTGTCGTCACTCTTTTCTCTAAGACGACATGGAACGGAAAGAGAAGTTACATTTGTAGACAGATGTTCTTTATTCCACTCAGTGTGAAAAGATAACAGTTGAGTTGATGTCAAGACTGAACAGTTATGTCAGTCTGATCTCTAAGCTTGATTGATACATTAGCATTTATTAAGAATTTAACATTTACTCTACAGTCAATACGATACATAACGTACATTAAATTAATCAATATTCTTTTATTATAATTATATATTTTGTATAGATTCATTTTTCCTTTAATATAATTTTACAGAATGAATACAAGAATCTGCTTTTATCACGTAAGAAATATAATATCGCTCGGAATCTACAAAATTACCAATATAGAATTACAAAACGTACGGCAAATTTGTGATAATATATAATATGTAATTGTAAATATCAATGTTAATAAATATTTTTACTATATTGTAAAAATTTAGTATTAGGATTCGGTTTCTTGGACACTAACCACTATCAACTGTATAGTGTTATAACCAGAACGACAGTAATAAAAAAGTTATAAGAAAATATAATCCTAATTTACATTTATATATTGAAAATGCCTATATATTTTAATTGTATTTTTCTGTATGGCATTTTAATATAAAAAAATGATGATAATCTTTAAAAAAAAAAAATGTATATATCCAAACCAATAATAGAACAAATTAAAAACTATTTTAAAATTTATCGCAAAATTTCACTTTGTCAGTCACTTCCTAAACTACTGACGTTCATTTTAATATGTGTAATCAGCTATGGTTAAATAGCTTTCTAAAAGTTACTATTCAAGATACAATTTAGTAAATTGTAACCTATTATGTGTGTATTATAAAACCGATCTGGATCAGAATGGACATTTTACAACTACAAAATATTGCCCACCAATAGAAAACCTTCAATCGTTGATGAACACCAATCACTAAAGCGATTTTTATTCCGATCCAAATAGATTTTATAATACCCAAGAATATATGTCTTATGTTTCAGTGGTTAGAGCAACCTAAGAAAAATTTATTTCCTGAACGTTGTCATATCCTATGGGACAGTTTGAATTATTAATATTAATTACACAGGTACCGTCAAGTAGGATATATTAAATCACTCCGTAGAGAATATAGTTAAATTAATTACAATATGCTAATTAATTAATTTGTTTTTTCTTTACTAGGATTCTAGAAAAGGAAATAGCAGCCAATAAAAGTTATAAAAATACCTTCGATTTAAGTTGTTACGTAGACAAATTTCAAGCTTTTAGAAGATTAAAAAATAAAGTTTGAACAACTTTACATTTTATATTAGATTACGAAGGTCACTTAACAAATTGTCGAGGATTGTTTTGATATATCGTAACAACTATTACAGTATGTTTGCATTGAAATTAACTGCAATTCAATACTGTACTGTGAAATATATTTACTGATCCCTTGAGAAATTACTCCATCGTACTATATAGAATTGCAGTTAATTTCAATGCTAATAGAATAGTTGTTACAATAATGTATATTCAGAATTGTATTTTTGTTTCAAAATATCGTAATTGTTGTTTTCGTCTCGAATTTTCATTATATAAAGATATAACTATGATTTTAAAAGCAGAAGTAAAATAAACGTATATATATTAAACATTAAATGCATAAACCATGCGACCACCTACTCTATTCCCATGAAGATAATTCAGATATAAAATATTGATATATAGTTTCGGTTAGTTCTGTAAAACATATTTTAGGAAAAATACATTGAAGATTTTATTCCATTTGGTACAT
>JAJNBT010058326.1:0-11106 GCA_028455955.1 Notopais sp. p TS-2021 | reverse complement strand
TCTCTCTCTCTCTCTCTCTATCGTGTAGGATTATTTTATTATCAAACTTTTAAATTATAATAAAATATACTTTCTAAATACAGAATTTTCATTTATCACGCAATAGATTTTATTTTTTCCCAAAAATAAAAAGTTATAAATCTTTAAAGTTGTAAATTTATTAACTACTTGGATTTCAAATCATTTTACGTTCGTTCTATTTCTCAGTTAATTTGAGTTACTCTCTTGAAAAAAAAATATGTGTTATTTTAATGTTTGTATACTATGAAAAATCGTAGCTGTAGACTGTAAAGAGTTGACCAAATGGGAAAATTATATAGACAGTACATATATATAAGGCCTAATTATTTTATTTATTCATAATTACTGCATTTTTGAGATTTATTTAAGTGTTAATACTTCTGTACCCTAGCTAGGTTACTATCTATATTTTATTATAAAGTACAGTATGTATAAATATATACATTCTAAAGCTGAAAATGAAAATTGAGTGCCTGAAATAATGCACTCGAATGTAGCCAGGGTACACCCAGAAACAGCCCAGTATTTTACTTTTCTCAAAAAAAAAATATCGGAATGAGCTTAAAATTCTATATTTGAAAGGATTGGTTTTATTACCTTTTTTTCACAGTAGTTGAAAATATTTATTTAGTAATTTATAAGATGATATCTGTACAGAGTGGTGCCAAAAAATAGAATATGATACTTTAAAAGAGACAATATATTAAAAGCAATTACTCGGGTTGAGAAATTAAAATAAATAGATTAACATAGTTTTTTAACTTATATTTTAGATTACCAATGAAGAAGGTTAAATAAAAAGAGATTTTGACAATAACTATATCTTCTTTATTTTTGATTAACGGAAATAAAAAGTTCCAACAAATCTAGTTATGCGCTAAATCAAGAACAAAACAAAATATTTCAATAAACTTAACTATGAGAGATCGAAACTTTTTTGCTGTGGCTAAAAAGTCAAAATTTAATGTACAAATACAATGGAGGGGGTGAGAGTAATTTTCGAATAGCCCCAAATTATATTTAAGAAATTTTAACTATTAACATAAAAATATCAATACTTATTGCAAATTTATCTATAAATCAATACCATGAACTGATCAGATATTTGGAATGTAATACACCTGAAGTAATTTTTAACATTATTACGAATTACTTAATATATTGACATATTATTTGAATATAAATTTAGAGATCTGTTTTAGATATTAAAATGTGAATATAAATTTTGAGACCTGCTTTAAATATCAAACGTTGAATTCTTTTACAAATAATTTCTGCATATAATACAGGATTATTATTTCAAATGCAGGATATAATCCTTTGCATTATCATCAAATCTGATAATAATTTCGAATTAAATTAATCATATTTTTGAAATTCATGAATGAACTTTATAACCACGAGGACGCTTCCAGTTAGACGCCCAAGTGATATTTGAGCAAATAATCTAAAAATAAATTTTGAAAATTGATAAACATAGTCAATATTTAATTGAAAACTATCTATTTTAGACCAAAATTTAGTATGCGCAAGTCACGATACACTATCATTTTCATTAATAAACTAATTTTTTAACTATAATTTATGCAATGCTATAGAATATTTGCAATAAAGTACTGATTACAGTCAATTCATTCGCAAGCTATTATTTAATTAGCCTATACCAGTATTCCTTTTGTAAATATTTTCAGCTAGAATCCGAAAAGTGTTTCTAGCAGTTTTCTTTCTGCGGTTTATATTCCGTAAGAGTCCTCCATTTCTGAAAGAAGGAATAATTGTTTGACTTTTGGTTCGACATATTTTATAAAATTGATATAAAAATTGTAAAATATTCCTACTTGTTTGATTCCTCCTTTGAAAGGTGTTGCGAAAAACAAATATAAAGCGTAGCCTGGAACGCAAGATACTGATGACATGGTCAGGATCCACCCGACTGTATGGGCCCATGGCGGATATTCATAATCCTTGTATGTAAGACGAGTCCCATTTGCGATGTTGAAGGACAAAATAACCTAAAATTCAATAAAAATGTGTCAAGAATGTCTAAACTAAAATAATCGGTAACCAAAGGACCACTCAAAAGTTTATAAATAAGTTCTTCGATCAAAGCGGGATCCTATTTGACTCGTAGTAAACTCTTCTAATCTGTCACAATAATACTATAAGGGGTCCAAGGTAAAGTCCTATTTATAGGATTTCAAATATGACTAAGTAAAATAATACACTGAAATGATTTGAATGAGAGAAGATTTATAGGTGTATATACCCCGGACCCCCGAGCGTTTTCATTTAAATTATTGAATTTCTCAAGACTTCACCAGGGTGAAAATAAAAATTAACAATCTGCAAATTACTCTTAGAAAATAAATTAACCAATTTGTAATAAGCTAAAATAAATAAATGGAAGTTCATGTTTATCGTCAACCCTCAAAATTTGACGAAATAATTATTTTAATACATTAAAAGATATAAATAGAATGAAATGGACGTTGATATATATATATATTTACAATAATTATATTGACATTTTGTATGTCTACCATTCGTTATTTATTGAAATAGTTAATGTTTAGTTCTATCAATATAAGTTACAGAGAATTAAGGATGATATTAAATAGACGAATCGAGTAACTTAAAAAAATAAATTAGGTTATAATAAATGATTCCTTAATTTATGAAGTTGAATGGTCAGATGAAAGCTTCTATGTGTACAAATATTGTTGTTGCAAAGTTAAAAAACTTTTTAAGAAAATTCCAATGGAAATAAAATGTTCAAGGTAGAAAATGATCAACAACCACCAGAGAAGAGATCGATTGTTGCAGAGGCGAAACTTTGGCAGATAGAATGCAACCTTTTTATATATATCGCTGGAACTTTCCAGGAAGTCCATATCAAGACACACGCAAGCAAAACCTTGTAAAAAGTCATATTTGTCTATTTCTGAGGTCAATCAAAAGAAATGATACAAATGGGTCAATGAACACTCTTCTGGATTTATCCAAAGTTATTTGTCCGATAAAAGTAATTTCGAGGAAAGTGTGTATATATATATAGTCTGCAACTTTAAGCGAATTACAATGTAAATAGATGAAGCACAAAACCTCTACCGAACAAGTTCCGTGATGGAGAAAATCCTAATTGAACTAGTTTTATGGACAAAATTAAATTATTATTAAGCTAAACCAAACCAAATTAAATTAAATCTAACAAAATTACACAACCAAATCAATTAAACCCACTAATTAAATAACTAAATTGATTATGCAAATAAAAATTTGCACATTTTCAAATTTTTGATTTATTATTATTTCCATGAACTTTTTTAAGGCCCCTTGTATATGTAACTTCTATATATTTATCATATGTGATACCATGTAATACAGTTCTTCCACTGTAAAGGTAAATATTACTTTACTGCATGTATAAAACAGAAACTAAAGTTAATAACATATAAACTTCGTAATCAAACACAAGCAGCTAATACACAAGAAGTTTCTCATTAAAAATGATAAGTATAAATATATGTAACCCAGTTGTTTCTAAAATTTCAAATGTAACAAAAATGACCTGCCGGTAGAAACAGATTATCAATCCCTGATATATACTTAGATTATGGTATGAGTCCTAATAGGATTTTTCCAAATTATGTTAGACAAAAATTAACACCTTTTGGCCAATACTGTCATGCTTCCAAAGTGTTCTCTAGACTCTAAAGCCATACAAAATATACTGGAGTATCTCTCAAGCATGTCTAACTCGATTTATGATATTTGTGTCTATGGTAGTTCTAAGGAGTAGTATGATTCTCAGTTGGAAAACGCGCTACAGAATTTGAAGAAAGTAGATGTTACCTTAAACCCGGCCAAGTGCAGTTTTGGAGCATCTTTGAATTATTTGAGATATTTAATCAGTGACAGGGGTGTTCTTTCTGATCCTGATAAGGTGTATACTATTATTGGGTTTCCTTGTCCAAGGGTAGTAAGTGACATTTGTCATTTTCTGGAATGGTCAATAATTTGGCAATATTCATTCCTAATGTCATGTATTACTGATACTATTCATTAACTTCTGAAAAAATAGAATGGGGGAATATGGGACAGTCCTCAACAGACTACCTTTGATAAGGTAAAAAGTATTCTTGTTTCCCTTGAAGTTCTTTCTGGTACTGTATCAGCTAAAGTTGAATACTTGTATTTAAGCCAGCGAACAGCAATTCTTATTGACTTGGGTCAGTCTTGACTCAATCAGTTGGTGATCATTTTATGTCTCACAGCTGCAGAATCAAGGTATGTCACAATTGAAAAGGAAGCTCTTGCAATGACATGAGCATGTGAGAGGTTTAACCAATACGGTATAGGAAAATAACTCCTAATATAAACTGATCATTTACTGTTGGTGTCATTGCTATCAAAGAAGAGATTAGATGAGCTCCCCCATTATATTCAACAGTTTCATCTGCGGCTTCTGAGATTCTCTATGAAAATAATTATATTCGAGGAAGTCAACAAGTGGTACCAGATGCTCTTAGTAGAGTACCATTAAGCAAGCCATTCGATTTGTCTGCTATTGAGCTTAGTGATACTGTCGAGGATTACACGATCGGTATGATCAATGATTTACCAGCTTCCAAATAGTATTTAATGAAGTACGTAATAAACATGATGTCAAACCAACATTGAAAAAGTTAAGGAATTTGTCTGGGTAACTAGCCTTAAAAGATCCTTTTTGACCTTTTGCAATATGAGCTCCCAGTTGTTGATAACTTGTTGGTGAAGGGTGTAAGGCTAGTAATCCCTTCATTTATGCAATCAGACATTCTTAGCAAGTTACATGAGGGACATCATATTAAGCTTTTTGTTTCTCTGTGTAGTGTATGTATAAAACACTGATATTAATAGGCCAGAACCTATGATTGACACATCTCTTTCTGAAAGGCCATGGCAGCTTTTTCACTTCAAAGGAAAGCCATATCTTCTACTGGAGGACTACTACTTTAGTAGGTTTATAGAAATTGCCTTGTTATCTTGCATCAATGCTGCTTAAGTAAAAAAGCAAATGAGTTCGGAGTTCAGTCATGGTTTGCTGAGAAGTTTGAATTTGAGCATGTATTCAACAGTTTACACTATCCCCAAAGGGGATGAAGTGTAGACGTGTCCCAACCCACATAACACTGATATCATTTGTTCCCATCAATGCTGGTCTAGTCTTCTTGTATGATGTACTAGGCCTAGGAAGCCAGTATAGCTTCAACTTATCAACATGTAAGAACACTACTATTGCACGTCTGTAAAGGCAGGATGAACTCGGGCAAATATACTACCATGTTAGAGGGAGTTTATGACTGCTCTTTAGACAAAATGTATGTCAATTATGAGCCATAAGGTTTTATCCATACATCTCGTCCCTCAATCACAAGATCTAAATCTCATCGAAAATGTGTGGTTTCTTCTAGGAAGAACTATAGTAAAATATAGATACAGCTTTAGCAAAAATTTGGTGAGTATTTTCAAAAGTAATGGAATATAAATATATTGTAACTATTGCAATATGCAAAAAATTAGTGAACAGTCTTTCAAAATGAATGAAAGTGGTTATTATGAAGAAAAGTTGACATACAATGTATAAGTAATTGTTGCATATATATATTTTAAAAAAAACATGAATTTCATTCTATTTATATCCTTAATGCGTTAAAATAATTATTTCATCAAATTTCTAGGGGGCAATAAATCAGATCATGCCAGAGATGGACACTAAATATATTGAATGTATTTAAATACTAAATACAATCTTGAAATGTATTTAAATACATGCAAAATTTACTACCCACAAATTTAATTTCTATTTGGGATTAATATAAAAAAGAATATAGGCGTCTTCATCTGGGTCATTTTTTGTCTGGAGTTAGATTGTTTTACTTAAGCATCTTCTTCTGGCTCCTAAAATATCATCTGATATGGAGGCTTAGATGATGTTTGTTGTCAATTCGGAACGATTGGAATTCATTTATACTGAAAAATGTATTTATCTGGATTTATGCTCTTTTTGGGTGAGTACGTTTATAACATTGTATTTAAATACAGGTAACATGAATGTATTTATAAATGTATTTAAATACTGCCCATCTCTGATCGAGTATTATGTGTATATTTGGATCCGGCCAAAATCATACCGGTGGAGCAAAACCTCCATTAAACTAGTTTATTGGAAAAAAATTAAAACAACTGGAAAGGCCACTTTAGATTAGGTTACAATATTTAGATTGAAGAATATAGAATTTCATCAAATGAGCTAAAATTTTGTTTTATCTTGTCCATTAAGACTAGTTGAATATGGGTAGGTATTGTCTACCGTTGATTATACCCACGTATATATATAGATATCGCGGCATTACAAACGATCCATTCGAATTATTGATGAATGTCTCTATGACGAATATGGGAAGCCATTCTCTGTGATGTATTTTATTGATACCCAATTTTAATAAATCTCTTCGTGAATTGAAAATTTTGGAACCGTCTACGATTATTTTCCATCTGGAAGCTTTTTTTTTTTTTTAAATTTCAATAGAGATCAATCAATAGTAGATGATAGATAAAATTAATTTTATTATCTGCATAGCTTTCAAAAAGCTGCCCTAATATGTAGTTTAGAGGGAGGAAGATTGATATAAGAAGCTAATTTTCACTTAATATAATCTATATTTAATGATTGAACTCTCTAATTAAGTTGGTTCTGGTACTGTGTTCAGCGATGAATTATGAAGCACGGGATATATATAGAAATGAATTATATGTATTTTGTATTTAAAATTTTCGTCCAAATTCTAAATTAACCACAAAATGTTATTATAACAAAATAGCGAAGTTTAATAAGTAAGATTAAATCGATAATATAATTAGAAATGAATAAGTACCACCACTGCTATATTGCTATGTCACATTACGTTTTGATTTGAAAATTTTATGTTCAGAACGTGTGACCTAAGTAACAGCTGATCTAAACAGCAATATATGTAGATATAAAGTAACGGAAATATGGTAATCAAAATTAAATTATAGATTTTATGTTATTAATATATGATTGGGAAATATGTATAGTTTAAATTATAGGCATTTCACTAAAAACATTATTTTCTACATAAAACAATAAAACGAAATACTCTGTGATTTAGAATTTCATTCGTGGTGTTTATATAAGATAAGTTAATTAGTTTTGACAAAATAATAGTTCAAATATATTGATATAATAAACTAATAAACCTAAATATTCATATTAGTCTTTTTTACTTAATATGTACGCCCATAATTCATAATTAATTATTAAGAGTAATGATGAAATAATAATGAAATCGCTAAAATTGAACGCATATTGAAAATGTAATGAAAATAAAATTTACTGGTGAATGCAAAATATTGTAATAGCCGTCAATCGAGGCCTAGTTTAAGTCCTTAGGCCCGAGTCTGTGGGTAACTATATTTTATTTATGCACAAAAGTAATCTTGTAGAAAAAATGTGCTTGTTAATGGTACCAAAAAGAATTTATTCTTGAATTTAAGAAAAATTGAAGTAATTTTTTTAACCAAATTCAGATGTAAATTACTTAAATATTTATTGCAATATGTCGTGCAAGAGAAATTTCATGAAAATTGTTAGTTGATCTTAGTCTTTTTATTACGCTTTTTTCTATTCAATACTCTCTTACTCTATATCAAGTATGGGGTGGGCCGGGTGACATTTTTACATGTTCCCAAAGAGGCTCTAAGCTTGAAAATTATCGAAAGCGTATTGTATATAATTTATTTGCTAGATTTTTTTAATAACCAGTCGTATGATGAAATGCTCAAACGCGTTGAATTGCTTAAATTGAGAGTCGGATGCATCATGTTCAAGATTATGAAAAAAAATATTGTCATGAATTATTTAATTATATCAATCCTCATGTAGCTGACCATCTACATGTTACTCATAATGCAAACAGATTAATTCTTCCATTGCCCATAGTCGATAATATTAATTTTTAAATGAGTGGAACTTAATCCCGTTAGAAATTAAATCTACGGACTCATTTAGCACATTTAAGAGTGATTATAGGAAACTTCTGCTTAGCGCGTACGGTGATTAGTCATGTTCCTATGGAGATGCTGTGTTTAAATTGTATTGTTATTTATTTCTGTTTCAGGCAGACTATTTTATAATGCATTTTCTATCGCCAAAGTCTGAAAAACTGTTAATCAAATTTAGCGATTTCCAAGCTCTGGAGGCTTCCCCCTTTTCAAATAATTTTTTTAAGAAATAAATGAGATTATTAGATTACTTTTACATTTGTGCAAATCTTACTTTTGACCGCACCCTAATATAGGGCGTTTTGTCCCCTTTCAGAGATTTTGAAAAAATAAATAACTTATTATTAAATTCGACAGAAAATTTTAATTAATACAGAGTATTTTATAAATATTTTCTATCGCCATAGTCTAAACAATTGTTAATGAAATTTAGCTATTTCCAAACTTTGTAAGTATCGCCCTCCCCTCTTTTCAAATCATTTTCTTGAAAAATAAATAAGACCATCAGATTCCTTGAAAAAAACTCTATCGATTTGGTACTTTTATATGTTTATAGCTTTATATTTTTTTGGTAACCTACTTTCGGAGGCCATTTTACCCCCTTTCGCGTAATCCCAGATAAAAATTTATGCGTGCATTGGCTATTCCGGAAAATTCTGCATCGAATTGGTTATTTCATTTTTTGGAAGTAGATGTTCCCAGTTCAATTTCTATAGCGGACAAACACACAAAATTTATTTTTTTATATATAGATTATATTTGTTCCTTGGGGTTTATATTATTTTATATATACAGTATCAGTTATATTTGTAAACCTATTTGTTATTTAATAAAAATTTGTATCATTGAAATCAGATAAATTGTGTTAATATTCGGATTTGAAAGTCCTGAATTTTTTATTGATCATCGACAATGAATCCCACTTAAGCCCATCGTTTCAGACGTCCGTCATCGCTAATAACACTACAAAATTTCATTTGTATTCTAATATTATTATTGAATTTTATTGAAATTCATAAGAATATATTTAAGTTTTGTTTAAAAATACGAATTATTATTAATTATCTATTTGTGATTTAAATAAATATCGAAATTCGTAACAATAACTCGATTTTAGTGTATAAATATACTTCTCTTAAAATAATAGTGCAAGAATAATCGACTATCATTTCTTCCCGTAGATATTATATAGCAATCATTGAGAATTAAATCCTGAATTATCAATTTTAAAACTCACATCTTCTTTATATAGGATAAAAGACTTCACAAAAGCGTTAAGAGAAGGAGAATTAGTGGGTCCTGGATGGTCGTGTTATACATGACCTAAAGAGATTCGTCCTTTGAAGTCTAGATAACAAAATTCTGAAACAAACATTCTTTGCTCTGAAATATAAAAAAGATCTGATCAAAAACTCAATCCATCCTGTCAGACCAGTCCTATGAAATCAAACTGCGTCGATCGAGTGGGCGAGGGAAGAATAATATATGAATGTTTCTATATTTTTAACGTATCAACTTTTAAAAATAAATATAATATATATTAATTAATAATAATAAATTTAATATTCATTTATTCAATAATTTACCTTCATAAATGTAAACCTAAATCAATATTCATTCTTATAATGTATACTACAAGACGTATTTCTGATTACCAAGGTGTAAATCTACTGAATCAATTACAATTTATTGGAGAAAATATCGAATTTAAAGTCAATTACAAAAATAGATATGACATAGCTTAAAGAAATCATCGGAATAGTTAGATCACCATTTCTGACTTGATAATCTCTATTCCAGACTTGGTAATCAGTGTTTACAAAAATACGTCTATCAAATGGTTAAGAAAATTGAAGTTATGGGAAATATTTCAATTTTATTTACTTCAGATGGAGTAGGACTCCGCAACACTGGTCAGAAGTCAGTCAATAGCAAGGTTTTCTGTCATTCTCAGAATCTTACTGAACCATTTATATTTATTAATAAAAAACGTAAAAGTAATTAACTCATAAAAATAAAACCAACAATTAAGAATTCTATCGATTCTACTCACGAGTGTCATTGCAGGAGTCAGGTACTTTAAACAAATCTTCCACCAAACGTGAGGTCTGAATCCCAGCATTTCCTCGAGGTTATCCCAATACTTATCAATGCCATAAACCCAACTGACGACAGTACATTCACAGAATGCTAAAGTCAAAATGGGAATTCCACTAGCTGAGTAGTGGTCAAAAAGCTCAAAAATGTAGATTCCACTCTATGAAAAAAATGTCAATATTATTTTTATTTATTTATTTTATTTACTTGAAATAAAATTAGGATTTAGTTAATTCTCAATAAACCTGTACTCACATTTGTTACAAACATTAGGTTGATGATAAATCCTATTACACATACGACAAGTGTAGTCAGCTCTTTGCTCCTAGTCAAGTATTTGGGCCAATTGTCACTTACTGAAGCAATCAAACCCTCAAGGTTGCAAAACTGTAATGTAAAAATTTACCGATGAAAAATGCTTTTTCTAAAGGAATTATTTTATAACTTTAAAAAAAATAATCACATTAAACAGACTAGGGAGATTCTTTAATTTTAACTGTCATTTTTAAATTTAGAGCGGCCATGCGCCGGAAACTTCTTGTAGGCCAGTATAGCCCACAAACATACTTTGCTTGATTTAAGGCTTTAGGGTTAGGTTAGGTTATGTTCTGAAAATTTGTATCCGTTATCACGGGACGATTCTATCATTTTCATCTAAATAAAATTAATAAAATTTCGATTCAAGATAAATCACATTGACATTTTATCTTATTTATAATATATAAATTTAATTAATATACAAAAATTACAGATTTAAAAGATTATGAAATGATTGAACTCATATATATTTGGTAATTTGTACTGCAACATTTCTCCTACATTTTCTAATATACCAGAACACTTCAAAACCAAGACACACCCATTTTCACTTCAAGATCAGACCCCTAATAAAGAGTGGTTAGGTTAAGTCCAAACCTAACC